>JAQMYJ010000005.1:19239460-19251581 GCA_030014305.1 Clarias laeviceps
GCGAACCCGGCATGAATGCTCGGTCACATTAACAAGAGTGTGGTAACGTTAATTGTAAGATGGCGGGCAAGTTGTTCCCGACGTAGAATGTGGGCGGACATTATGCAAATATGTTACGGAGTAACGTGGATCCGTAACAGAGTAAAAATAGATTTGCTAACGACTCGTTTAGGCGAATGTGAGCCGACTCTTTTTTTTTGTCAGCGTCACAGATAGTGCAGATAGTTTATTTTCACATACAGCTACATGACACACTGCATGAAAGATCATATTTGAAAAAGCATAATAAGACCTCTTTAATTATAGACACATATAATACAGCACTAAATAAAAAAAATAAAAAAAACTGTACATGAGAGCACACACTTCATTTTTATATGTACATGTACTGTTAATGCTCTTTTCTTAGAGAGACGTGCTGATATGAAGGAATGGAGGAGAGGAAGATATTTGGGGAGAAGGTTAGGGTTTGGAAGGAGACTCCTTCCATAATACTACTGGGTTATCCTTCAGAGGTTTTCTCTCCTTTTATTTCTTGGCCCCTGGCTTGTACTTGGCAGCCATTTTCACTAAAAATCTATCTAGTGATAGTTTTTTTTTTGCACTGCACACACCGTGTTATCATTCATAAGGTGTAGCACGATAAGGTGTTTGCCAGTTTTGTTTGGATAATACTTTTCGGGAAAGGCTTGGACATCACTTCACTTTACACAAAATTATTTTATTTTCTGGGTCATGTTCTGACGAGGCGTTTGTGAACGGGGACAAATTTCAGGTGCATTATTATATTTTTTATCATGAACCGATTTGTTCTATGGGGCATTCGTGAACTCTGTAAGAAGGTTCCACTGTAATTGTTAATGTTTTTGACGTTCTTTTAATCTGGTATGTTTGAATCTAACCATAAAAACTGGTATGTTTGAATCTAACCATCTAACCAACAATCTGACCATAAAACGTTAAGTGTAAAGAAACTATTCATAATTTCTAAAATTGTGTCTATTAGAAGTTTCATATTATTTTGGCATATAAATATTTTTATTGTAAGTCCCTGTTGAATTGTGTGAATGGAAATGCTTTGACTTTCACTATTAAACATAGTTGTCCTACTGTCCATTTTTTGTAATCCAATTTCAAATCAGCTTGCTGCCCAAAATTCGACCCTTCTGAAAAGGTGGCTTTTTGATCAGGCAGTATTACTTGGATATAACATCTGCCATATACACAGAAAGAGATATCTTAAACTTCATGTTTAAACCTAGATTTGGTTTATTTTACTGTAGACATTTTTTGCATGACACTAACTAATTTGACATGTCTTTTCTACTCTTCTTACAGCCAGCAATGAACAAACTGGCATCAGTTCTCAGTCCATGTACATGACAGGTCAATACTCCACCCTTGGCCATGTAGGAAGCATGAACTCATCTCTCAAGCATTTAGTCACCCGTGACTCTGGATGCCAAACAGATGATGTAAAGATTGTACCTCCCTCGATGCGAAGAATCCGTTCACAGCGAAGCCATGGCATTGCTACTCAAATGGCAAACTTGTCTCTCTCATCTTCTGGTAGCATCTCCACCATGACTGATGGCAATGGTGCCATTTGTCCTGGTCAACTCAATGCAAGTGACCAAAGTTTTCACAGTCTGCCTCGTCAGGGTGCTCGAATTTGTCTTCAAAATCTTGAGGCCAATTGCAACAGTTCG
Source organism: Clarias laeviceps (assembly GCA_030014305.1). Classification (NCBI taxonomy): domain Eukaryota; kingdom Metazoa; phylum Chordata; class Actinopteri; order Siluriformes; family Clariidae; genus Clarias; species Clarias laeviceps. Next base: position 19,241,170 of record JAQMYJ010000005.1, read on the forward strand.
ACATACTTGACCATCACTGGCTCCACAAGTTCCTTACCCTACCAGGTTACCATGCAGCATTCCAGCCCAGACTCTCAACACATGTCTGATTTAAGAAAAAACACATCAGTTAGTGCCATGTCTGATACATTTCATGATATTCAGAATAAATGTCATAATGCAATTTCAGGCTGCATGGTTTCCAGTCACAATAGTAGCACAAGCTCCTTGAATGCTGGCGTTGTTTTTCAGAATGCCAGAAACCTTAGTTCTGTTCACTCATCACAAAGCTTTGACACAGATGAAACCCCACTACATCCTATGCCATCCTGCCCCTCAGAACACCCTTTTAGCAGTAGTGGTACCTCTTGTTCTGCTAGCTCCTCCTCCTGCCACTCCCCAGCCTCCCACCGCATAGCTACAGAGACTGAATCACAATGTAGTACACTTAATGGAAGGGACTGCAGTCTCACTGGTGTCTACGAAGACTCTGATATGTCGGAGAGCAGCATTCATAGCTGCAGCACACTAACCACGGACCACTGGATGTATAAATCTGTTCCACTTGACCAGTGTACCTCAAACTGTTCTTCCCCCATTGGTAATGTTTGTCTTGACCATTCAACCAAAATGACAGACTCCATCTCACTGGTTTCTATTGATACTAAGGGATGCTATAACTCTATGAATTTGGCACCAAATTGTAAATCATACAGTCATAGTTGCATCAACATAGCAGGTAATCCAAGACACAATTTTTATGAATGCAAAGAGCACCACAGTCATGATGACCGTGCAAGCCTGCACAGTAATCAATCTCTAACCCGCAGCATTTCTCTGCGGAAAGCCAAAAAGCCCCCTCTCCCTCCCAAAAGGACTGACTCATTGCATTGCAAACCACAGCGAAAACCACACCACAACGAGAAGCTCCTTAACGATCAACTGATCTCTTGTCTCCATGAACCGCAGAAAAGCCATAGCGTTTCATACTCCAACCAGATTCCCTTCAGTAGATTAGAAGACCCTTGGGTACTGGGACCCAGAAGCCAGAGCTCAGTTAGTGTAGCAAGCAGTGGAATGTCAGCACCAGCTGCCATGTGTCTAACCACACCCACACACAGTGACAGCAGCAGTCAGCACTCAGAATACACTGAGTCATGGGACTTTCAAATGGATTTTCCCCAATCTTGCTCAGAACATGAGGCATCCCCTCAAATTATGAGGCCTCTGCTTACCAGCGAGAATTCAAGAGGCTCGGACAGTTATGGAATTCCATTAACTGCCTGCATTGCAACTGGCATAAATACCAATATGCCTGCATCGCCAGACAAAGTTCAACTTATGACTTCACCATCTAGTGGTTATTCAAGTCAGTCCATTACCCCTACTACAGGTACCCCAGTAATATCACTTCTGAGAGGCAAAACACCATCAGGAAGGGCCAAACCAAAGGTCCCAGAGAGAAAGTCCTCACTGCGATCCTCTGTTTCCTCATATTCAACACTCAGGTCCTCAAACACATCAGACTCTGTCAAAAGCCTTCCAACACCTCCACCTCTGCCTAAGACATTGCCTGGCTTGGTCAGGCTTCAGTCTAGTTCAACTAGCCCTATTCCCAGTTTTGTTACATCAAATGTCTCTCCAATCACACCAGTACCATCTCCACTGACTACAAGCCCTAAGTCTGAGGAAAGGCAAAGTTCTCCCCCAGTGACATCCATAAAAACAGAAGAATGTAAGATAGCCGTAAGCTTTTCTCCTGGTTCTCCATCTCAAATATCAGAAGTCTCATCTTCTCTGATGTTGATTGAAAATAAAATGAGTCCTCTATCACTCCCACCACCTCTTCTACTTCATATTTCATCAAGTGTTCACACTGAACCTCTTATCTCAACTTTACTTCGGACAGGTCTACAACCAGCACCAATTTTAAAAGCAACAAATTCTTCCTCATCATTGGATACAATGGAAAATGGAAAAGAACTAAACTCTAAGCAGACAGACAAACCTGCAATACATGAGAGGCCAGTAATCACTGCCCAAGCTCTTCAGAGGGTACAACTTCGTCCAATAAAGCTTATGAATTTGGAAAACATTTTCACAGATATCATTACCACAGTGTGTGGTCCAGAAAACCAAGACAATGACAAGGAGCCAGGAACTAGTGCAGACAAACCTGTACAAAAAGAGCTTGTCAAAAATGTTATTACAGTTGACTCTGTAAGGCCACTTCAGAATGATATGCATACATCAGATTTTCCTTCGAAGGAGTCCGCACATACCATTTTGGTCTCTAATCCAGCTTCTGTTTCTCAGGAACTAGCCACAAATACCCATTCTAATGAGAACATTCTAGATCTTTCACCTGACACTGGATCTCTAAACAAAACTTCTGCCGATGCTTTACAGTCCAGAGTTACTCCATGTACACCTAAGGGTACACAGCCAGAACAGAGATCTCCAATATCACCTAAAAAGTCCAATTACACTCTGGTTCTGCCACACATCTTGCACCAATCTGCTTTGAATGGTTTTGAGGATCTTGAAGTTACTGACAGAGCAATGTCTTTAGAGCCAGAGACCCTAAAAAGTACATCTCTGACTGATGCTGTTAATCAGCATGAGATTTCGCTACAACTAGAATTTGAAGTTGAAAGTGATTCTCAGAATTCTACTCCTGTGAGTCCAAGAAGACACTCGCTCAGCAGTGATGTCTCTTCAGACAGTCTGACTGATACTCAACTCACTTATTTGACTCTCAGTGACCAAGACTTTGGATTGTGTGATACAGATCTTGGTTTGTCTGATAAAGACCTCATGCTAAGCGATGATAAGGGCATTACAGATGATAGTTTAAGTAGCAGCTCAGGATCGGTCATCTTCAAAGAGGAAGAAAATGATGAAAATGGTGAGATTCTTGAATAGGTTCATGTAAACTTCTATTGTGCTTTAGTAATGTGATCATAACTAACCACAAAGGCTAGGTTAAGGGTTAGGTTAAGGATCTCTTTATAATGGCATAAAGTAGAATTTACCCGTTACCCAAAATCCACTGTCTGTCTATATTTATTCACTAAAGCAGGCTAATCAATCTATTCCTCCTCCAGCATTTCTTAATTCTTTTTCATGTGCTACCCTAGTGAAAAAAAGGCATTCAAACCCCTTAAAATTGTTATTTAAACCAAACACAAAAGTTTAACATAATATGTAACCACTGTGAGGCCCAAAGTCAAGATACTATGAAGCAGCAACAGTGTCTGGAATATATAGGTATAGAAGCTAAACATGTTTGCAGTAATGCAGTCTTGCATTTGTTTAGACCATTCTGCATTTTACTCAGACTTAGCCTCAGCTTTGGTGTTGCCATGTTGCTTTTATTTCACTGTAAAAAGGCAACCAGAATCCATATGTTTTTATGATGTACTGTATATTCTAGATGCTGTGTTTGACTCTGGAACCGATAGCTCCTCGCCAACATTTAGCAGTACTGGAGAAGATATTGAGGAAATGATGACGCCTACATGTTCACGCACTACTGATGACCTATTTGCAGCCATTCACAGGTATCCCAGTTCTTATAATGTGAAAAATAAATAAATAAATAAATAAATAAATGGGAACAGCATTAGGTTATGCATTTAATGGGCTTTAAATTTAAGAAGACTGGCAAATAACTATTACTGGCTGGAGGTTTCCCTGTGCTGTCTGGTTTGGCCTGTGGATTATAACCAAAAAATGCTCACTGCAGAACCAAAAGTCCTGGCTCCGACCCATGGACTTTTGGTTCTTCAGTGGGGACAATCATGTAAAAAAAAGCACTAGTTTCTGGGAGATGTCCATGTTTGTCAGGTAGTTTTAATTGTCAGGTAGTTTTAAAATACTGTACTCCCTTATGGGCTCTTTAGGTAGTTAAGTGCTGTCAGTTTTATCAAGGAAGACCTTTATAACCTGTAAAGTTGCAATTTTTTCATTATACCACAGGTCAAAGAGGAAGGTTCTGGGTCGTTGTGAGTCTGAGGAAGAACGCTCTCGTGCTTCCATTTCCTCACTGTCCATCACGCCCACGAGTTCCAGCCCCAGCATGTCTTGGATGCACCGTCAGAGCAGCTCCATCCAGCGTAGGCTTCGCCATTCCACCACCAGCAATGACAGCTTCAAAGCCCTGCTCCTGAAGAAAGGCAGCCGCTCAGAGCCTGGCTTCCGAATGTCTGCTATGGAGATGTTAAAATCCACTGACCCTCGGCTACAGAGATCCAACACAGAGGACTCTTCTCCCTTTTCAGCTCAGTGCACCTCCCCAGGAAGAAGCAGGAGAGCATCTGAGGAGTGGGCACGTACGGAGGGTGCTTTGCCTCGTCTTTCACCCTCGCTAACACACTCCAAATACGGGCGCTCCAGTACACCACCTTGTGCTGCTAGCAGCCGGTATAACTCCCGCAGTCGCATCCCTAGTGGGCCCATGACTGCGATATGTGAGCGGGAAGGGGAGCAGACCGAGTCAGTAGACTGCTACAACATTCCTTTCCCTGTGTCACTGTCCTCCAGTGGAACAGTGTGCGCTCAGGGCAGCACTTAGACCAAAACACTTTTAACTATCCTGGAGATCCTTTTCACCAACTAACAACCAAAGAGAAATGGTTGTACATCCATGCGACTAGAGAGCACTAATTTCTTGCTTGCTGCACACGCTTGTACTGGCCCGCTGTAGCCAAAGAGAGAGAGATGGGAAAGTGGAGGGATTCCACCACTATAGTTTCAATTTTTCTATAAAATGCCTTTTGATTTTCACATGAAAATTTCATTGGTTCACTGAATCTTACCTGAGAATTACTCATATTTCCATGCCTTCTGTTTCTGCAGGTTAGGAAAAGCAGGACAAATGAATGTTTAATTTTTAAATCATCTGAGGGAGGGATTTAGCTGGAAGGAGAGAGGTTTCAGTAATGGCTTGTTGTTGGCAAGTGGATATATCTTAACAGCACATCCTACCAACACATCGTCGTGGTTACAATCTAAAGAGTGTTGGGTCAAAAGGGAAGTATGTTTGAGAGGGTTTAATTTGACATGAGAGCACAAATAATTGTTGAAGCAAAGTTGTTGAAGAATGTATATGGAGATGTGTAAGCATGATCAGATTAAGTAAGATGTTTTGGATGTATTTAGAATGAGTGAATTCAGCAATGTAGATTTGCACTACATTTCAAATGCTAATTTCTATTTTGTCCAACAATTTTCAGTTTATAAAGAATGCTTTTGAATAGGCACATGTTCAACAAATGCTATAGAATCTTTTTTCTTAAACAAAAAAAGAAAGGTATAATATAACCAAGTACTCTTAATCTACTGTACTTTACTAGTAAGAAAAGAATACAGGTGCTACAAGCCCAATATCATAAATGGTGCATACTCAGACTGCTTAGGTTAAAACAAATATATTGCTCTTACTGGCCCTTAGTGAAAAATTTTTACATTTGTATTAATGTTACTTTGGAGGTACTGTGTAGTACAGAAACTTTGAAGTGCAAAACAAATGAACAAAAAACAGAACAGGATCAAAAGTAAAGCAATGGTTAAGAAATAACAAAAATACAATTCGTTAAACAGTATGCAAAACAGTATGGAATGCAAAAACCAACAAATTTAAAGAGCAAATCAAAAAACATTGATAAAATAATAATAATAAAAAATAATAATATAGCAAATATGAAACCCATATTCAAAACCACTAAAAACAAATCTATAGACACAATAATAAATCAGCAAACGATGACAATACTGTAATTTGCATCATTCTAATTGATCAAATATAATTGCAAATTATTTGGGTACCTTCTGATGAATGCACTTACTGGTGACAACAGATCTAAATGCACTGCCTGGCCGCAAAAAAAAGGTAACCAACTGGATCTAACTGAGCAAATAGTTAAGAGCCTTTCTTTTGATAATTACTGCAGTGATTAATATGTTTCAGTTGGCAACCAGTTATGGAACCCTAGCAGATGCAGTGAGTAGCTTCTCATTTCTTAAACAACCATGTCAGAATGTCACAATGCAAAGAGAATTCAAAGGTTGGTATGAAAAAGCTGTGCAGCCTTAAGAAATCCACTTATCTGTGAGACTAATCTGGAAATAAAAAGGCTTCAATTTCTTAGAATGCATAAAGAATGGACTGTGCATTAGAAAAAGATCATGTGGTCTGAAGAGTCCAGATTTACCCTGTTCCAGAGTGATGGGTGCATCAGGGTAAGAAGTGAGGCGAATGTGCCTACTGTACAAGCTTGTGGGGGCAGTGTTATGATCTGGGGTTGCTTCAGTTGGTCTGGAACTGAAGGTTCGGCAACATTATGTGCCCAAAAAATGCTGTCCACAAATTTAGATGACTACTTGAATATACTACATGACCAGATTTTTTCATCAATGGATTTCTTTATTCCAAGATAACAATGTCAGGAATTATCAAATTGTTAAAGAGCAGTTCATGGAGCATAAGACATAATTTTCACACTTGGATTGGCCACCACAAAGTCCAGACCTTAATCCCAAAGAATCTTTGAAATGTGCTGGAGAAAGCTTTACACAGCAGTCTGACTCTTCCATCAATACAAGATCTTGAAAAGAAATTTATGCAACTCTGGACTGAAATAAATGTTGCATAAGATTACCAAAACGATCACATGGCTGTCATGAAGGCAAAAGTCATCCAAAAAAAAATTGAGTGAGAGACTTTTTTTGGCCGGGAAGTGTATTAGATCATAAGGCTGTATTCATCTTAAATACCTTCTTTATTCTGGGCACATACACACCTAAGTTGTAGGAGAAAGAAAACTGAAACTCCTGGAGGAAACAAGTCCAAAACCCTGTACGCATTGTGTAAACATTTTCAAGTACATTACTAGTTTCAAATGATCTGACCAATAAATCTTTTGACATTATTTCAAGATATTTTCATGGTATAACATAAAAATATATTTTCTTGAAATACCATGTAATAATCGTTTTCAGTTATAACTTAAATTTTTTTTTTTTTAATGTAAGAAACACGTTGTTCTACCAAACATTTTACATATTATTATTATTATTACACAGCAATTCGCCTCCATTCCATTCTTCCTTGCTAAGTGTATATGTAGTCGTATTGTATGTGCATGCACTGCACCTAGACATTAAAGCATACAAACAGGTAGGCGGTTCTGGTGCGTACTATAATATATAATCCTGTTGGCCTGAGGCACTGTGAGAACATGCGACACTCAACACAGACAGCCACCCTCGTATGAAAGCTTTAAAATAAATAAGTACAGTAAGATATAGTAGGTGCACTTACAGAAATACCCAAATATCTTATTTCTCTTTGGGTAATTTCCTATTTGAGAATTGACTTAATTTTTTCCCCAAGATTTTTTACATTGATTTCGTTTTTCAATCTGATGCTGTCATACTAGAATTGTTCATTTATTTTGCACTTCAGGGCTTTCACCTTAAAGCCTTGTATATTCTATTTGTTCTAGCTCAAGGACAGTTTACCATAGGTGCAGTAGTCTGAGAATAGAAAATTACAGTTGTTGGGGTGAAATCTATGACCAAGTCTTTTCACTGCAATAAAGAATGTTGAGCAATGAACAAACTATTTTCCTGTGTTGTTTTACTTGTATGGCAGTAGCATCAAATTTCATATGAAACTAAGATGCACAGTACATTCAAATGTTTAAAATATAAATAAAATAAAATCATAATGCATTTTATTGTGATATACAGGTACTGAATTACAGATTTGGTTAATAACCCACCAATTACTGTAGATGTAGACACTTGAATGCATGTATTCCCTTAATTTCATTATAGAATAAACCAATTAACAAGGAATGTTTATTAATCTTAGGAATATCAGTCACTGGCGTCACACTATTTTAAAAATCTCATTGTTAAACATTGTCCAAAAACTTTAAGACCCAAAAACGATACTTCTGCAGTTTGTCAAAACAGGAAACAAGTAAAATCAATTATAAATTATGTCTTTCAAGTTTTTATTTCAACCTTTAAAGCCCAATTATGACATCTGAAAATCATTCTCCTCATATATGCTTGTTGAATATCCTATTCCAGATTCCCTTTTTGGTGGGAAGACACACACTTGGGTAGGATGGTCAAGTGTCCACATACTTTTGACTAACAATATCTAGGACATTTAGATAACATGATAGCATGTCAGATTTAGAAAAGCGAGTCCGGGTATTTTTCTCAAAGACTGATAAGCAAGTTTGCAGTTTGGGGTTTTACACTATGTTAGATGTTGGTTAATGAGAAAAGGATTTAATTACTGCAATTTAGTGGTACTGCACTTCTGCATGTTGTCCCTAAATCGGTAATGGCCATACAATGCCTTGTAAATTGTCCCATACTCCATGTTAAAAGGAGAGGCTATAGTAGTACTATAGTACTACTACGCAATTTCGATTAAAAAAAAACAAAAAAAAACATGTGCTGTTATTCCTCATTAACTGCTCACAGATGATGATGACAGTAGCTCAGTGGGGCAGGCATGTTTCATCCAGAGTGGACTTTATGCTTTGCTATAACCTCTGCCCGCCACCAGATGTCCCTGTTCAATGATTCACGCGGCACGCCGACACTTTAAGACTGATTTACGTTTTTAAATCAAGTCTACACCCTACTCTGTACTCTACAGAAATGTAACTATATATCGCGGTGATGCAGACTAACACTAACTGTGATCGATCCACCTGGTAGCATCACATTTCCAGCTTCTTCTCCACTTCCTTTTTATTATGATTATTATTGAGTTGAAACTTGTACTGACCATGTCCTCTGACGTCTTCTCTTTGTTTCATAGTTGCAGTATTTTTCATTAAAACTGTTGTTCAATATCCATTAGCTCCAACTTCAAGTATCTTTCGCTAATGTTTGTAGTCCACAAAAAAACAACACTCACCAGAGAGGGATGAGGAGACTTAGCACAGTGGCATAGAAACCACCTGCCATCTAGTGGTTTGGTGGTGTAATTGCAGAGTGACACAGACGCACGATTGTACAAGTATACTGTAAATGTACATTTCTGGTATGTAAAGAAACATCAGCCACCCACGAGGAGCTCAGGGAACCTGGATTGGAATACGGGACACAGCCTCACCCATAATTTGGAAATACAGACACAACATCAGCCACATCTTTGGACTGTTGAAGGAAACCAGAGTACCCTAAAGAAACACACCAATCACAGGGAGAACATTCGAATCCTGAGTTAAGCTCAAGCAGACAGGATCATAAAGATTATTCAGTTAATTGTTGAAATGTACTGGACAGAAGAGTAGTGGAGAGTTTAAAAAAATCCATCATCTTGCTCTTAAATGTCTTTAATGAAGTATAACATGGAAAACACACCTATGCCTTGATTTTTGGGTGTTAGCCATTTTTTGTAAAACTGAGCTGTAGCCATTTGGTAGCATTTGGAAAATCTCAGTATTTTGAACAAATACCAACCAACTAAGGAGATTGCTGACTACCGGAATGCCAGGCTGGATTGGGGGGGGGCATGGGCATATTCCAATATAACAATGTCAGGAATTGTTAAATTGTGAAAGAGCAGGAGCATAAGACATAATTTTCCACACATAGATTGGCCACCAGACCTTAATCCCAAAGAATCTTTGAAATGTGCTCGAGAAAGCTTTACACAGCAGTCTGACTCTTCCATCAATAAGAAAGGGGTTAGAAGAATCTGCCAAGGTATTTTTTTTGTCCAGGTGGGCCAAAACTACAATTCAGAATTGTCCAGTCAGACACAACCTATACAATGTATATACAATACAGCATCGCAAAAAATTTTAATACCATGAAAAATTATAAGAGGTAACTTTCCACAACTTCCGCATTGTAATTAATGTATTTAAATGTTTCCAAGCAAATAGGTAATAGTTTAAAATAATGTTATTTTAAAAAAGTAAAAAAATGTGTAGCAAAAAAAGAAAATATCAGTAAATGGTAAAACATTGTATCATTTTAAAGCATCTGAATCATACATAAAAATAAATATTATATAGACAAAAGTTTACAGACACCCATACTGTATGTGTTTTCTGAATATTCAATTGCAGATTCAGATCCCTCCCTTGCTTTTATAATTAACTTCACTCTTTAATAAAGGCTCTCCCATCCAAATCATAGAATTCAGGTGTTCCATTCACTTCTATGGTTACAGGTGTATAAAATCAAGCACTTAGGCATGCAGACCACTTCTACAGATATTTGTGAAAGAATTCCAGTTTGGTACCTCGATATGATCCCACATGTACAGTATAATACATACGATCACTTTTTCCACATTTTGTTATGTCACAACCTTATTCTAAAATGGATTAAATTCATTTTTTTTCTCAGAATTCTACACACAACACCCCATAATGACAACATGAAAA
>JAQMYJ010000005.1:19252907-19269574 GCA_030014305.1 Clarias laeviceps
TGGTGTGAGAGAAGAGGATGCAGAGGATAGGGTTAGATGGAGGCAGATGATTCGCTGTGGCGACCCCTGAAAGGGAAAGAAGAAGATACATGCAACATATAAATAAGAAATAGTAGACTTATTATAATGGTACAGTAGTAAAGTATAACAGTACTGTAGTCTGTGTGTGCGCTGTGTGTGAGAGAGAGAAAGACACTGTACTTGTTTTATCAGATATTGGATAACTTTTTACATTATTATTATAGCTGACAAAAAATGTCTGTAAATAACTTCCCAGCCATTTTAAAGGGCAAGGCTATTTCAAACAATGCTATAAGACATAGTGGAAGGAGGAACACAAGTCATGATGTAAAGTCATTATCAAATAATCACAAATTTCTTTTATTTGAACCATCCTTATAAAAGTTTCAGTAACATGAGTAGTAAAATCAATAGATCATATTACATTTAAATTAGTTATGCAGTTACTCCCATCCATTGTGCCAATTTAATCTGATCTACAATACTATTTATTTTTAAAAGCACATGTGGCAAATTCTTCTTTGTTAATCATCCAAATTATTTATATATATTTCAAGTACATCCTGAAAATATAATAAAACATTTTTGACATTTTGCATGCTGTTCATGCCCACCAGTAGCTGATGGGAGAAGAAATACAATTTACAGCATAAATGATTTAAATTAATTTAAGAATTCCAGAAATCAATTCCAGAAAGCTGGAACAAGCTACGAACATCCTAAAAACATCCTTCTAAAAACATCAGCAGCTAGCATCACAACAGATCACTTCATTCTATTTTGTTAACTTCATAATAATTGTGTAAATTGTGAAAATAAAAGTGTTAGTAAGCTTATTTAAACAAACCCTGTAAACCAATACAGAACACCCTGAATACCCTAATTATGAACAGAATAACAACGTACTGGAAAATATGACCTGTCAAACTTTGTACAGTAAACAAAAAATTAAGATATGAACCTCAAACAAAAAAGCATTTTGTAATGCCAGAAAAAAAAAAACTTCATTTTGGACTGATCCTTGGGAATAAGGATCACTAATGCCCCTGCTCAGTTAAGAGAGACAAAGTTGGCAGGAAAAATGCCAACCTTTCCTCTCAGCTCTCCCTCCCACCAGTCGTGCTGAGAGTCCGTTTTTGTGATGACACTGATGCGATCACCTACAGCAAAACTCAGATCACCAGGCTGCTGCCCACTGAACTCATGCATGGCCGTTACTATAAGCGCGCAACCGCCACGTGCTTCATCTGTGGAGAGAGAGAGAGAGAGAGAGAGATCAATATGCATGAACCTGGATTCAGATTTTTAGTGAGAAAGGAAAACCCATTTGACTACAGCATTTTGTGTTTGTCCAATGTAAGACAGGCTTTTAGCACAAAATTAATCATCACATTAATTGTCTGAAAATTATAAGGAATTTCTATTTTAAAATATTGTGGCGTGGGCGGAGCGGCAGCTTACGACCATCATGCATTGCGGGGGGTTTGCAATGTGTTCACCCTGTTGGGGAAGGGTGTTTGGGTTAGTGGCTTCGGGCAAGGACGTATGTGCCCTGTTGATTGTGCTCCGGATCATGTTTAAGCTTGGATTGGATGTAGGTTCTCGTGTGAAAGTGTTATTCATGCTATACAGTGCTGTCTGCTAAATAAATCACCCTCAGCCATTTGCAATTGGGCAGCAAGCAAGATCACTCGTCTCTCCAAGATCCTTCCGGCGGTAAAACGCTACAATATGATAAAATAATCAGGGCATTGGTGGCTCAGTGGTAATTGTTTCGCCTGCCATGCAGAAGTTAGGAGTTCAATTCCCAGCCAGTGCCCAAACCCCATAAGCCACTGGATGCAGTGCCGGTCCCAAGCCCGTGTACATTTCTAGTGAAATGTAAAGTTTTATTTGGTAACCTGGGCTTTAAAAATAACTTTTTGCCATTTTTTTAAAATATTTATAGTATTTCATGTTCAAAAGCATGTTTGTCAAATGCTTACACTTGAATTACATTATATTTAGACACTTTAATATGTACAAATCTTTCAGCTTAAAAAGAGTTCTTATTGTAATATGTCCTTTAATTAACTGGTTGTTGTGCGATTTAAGTCACAGCACACAAGAGGGCAGTGTAACATGACATTGTACAGTTCATTTTGAATATACAGTATTGGAACAGCAAGGCCATGTACTTTGCTGTACTGTATCCTTAAGATATTTGTTTATTTTAGCTTCTTATTTAACTATGAACACGTTCGTGAATCTGATCATGTTAATTGAATTGTACAAAATGTCAGATTTTCTTCATGCCTGATATCCTCTTGTAAAGCATGTGCTCAGACACAAACTGATGAATTTGATCCAAAACGGATCACAAGGTTTCACACAAACAAAGCCAGCTTGAATGCATACATATTCGAGTAAATATTGAAATAAATATTTAAGAAATAATTTTTTTCATTCAAATTTCTGTCAGTAATATGAATTTTAATGAAATCTGCCTTAAACAATAAAAAAGAATGCGAAATAGATGCATTTTTACCAGTGTTCTAAGGCTTTTAAACTCCACTGTAGACAAATGCACCCTTTTCAACCCACGCATTTCAAGTGAAAATGTCACCCATGCATACCCCGTGGGCATAGACAAACGTAGCCAAAGGCCACACCCAAAGGAGAGCCGGGAGGGACCGGTTGGCCAAGTCAGCGGGAAAAGTTGCATGCAGGGACAGCAATATTCCTGTTCCATCAGGAAAGAAAGATAGAAACTCCAAAGACGTGATACCCTGGTCATTCAGTACATTCAGGTCTTCAGCTGACATGTTATTGCCACATAATGTTGCCAAGTCTAGACCTGACCAACTCAAGCAATCCCAGATCATAGTGCATCCAGAGGCTTTTACAATGGGCACTATGCATGATGGGTGCATCGCCTCATGGACCCATCGCTCTGGAATAGGGTCAATCCAGACTAATCAGACACTTTCCTGACCTTTTTCCATTGCTCCAAAGTCCTATTCTCCAACTTTATTATCCCTAGCAAATTTAAGTGCTTTTTCCAGATTTTTATGACTAACAAGTGTTATTTTAATGACTAAATAGCTGTTTAATCCCAATAATGTGAGTTCTTGTCACATTGTGCATGTGGAAATGCTCTTACTTTCACTAATAAACATACTGTAGCTGTGATTTCTACTGCCAGTTTTTTACCATGCATCTTTACTAAATGTTTAAATGACCGTACTGCTGTAATTTCCAATCTCCTTAATTGTTTTCGGTGCTTGATGAAGGCCAATAATTTGCCCCTTCTGTAGTGACAACCTTTTTGTTTGAGGGAAGGACATTGTGTTACATAAAGTAAATGTTATATATTTTGTTGAGCTGTGTCTTTTTATAGAAATTGGTCTCAAATTTTTACTTACCATTTGAAAGTTTGTGCACTTTTGAACACCATATGTTTTTTGATTTGATTTGACAAGTGTTTTACTATAAATTATGCATAGTTTATTATGATGCACTAACTAAAGTACTGTAGGTCCAACCACAACATCCATTAGCTGCATACCAAAAGACAGTTGTAGCTGACCACTTTTTGAATTAAAAAACATCACGACAAACAGATCACCTAATTCCAAACATTAATGCGCTTTCATACTCGAGTCTTTGGTCATTCCCATCAGGCCTGAGTCATAGTCCAGAAGTCATCTGTTGCTTTACGTAAAACATATTGGGTCATTACAGTTTTGTGGCATGCTCCTCTCAATGAGCCTAATGTGTCTGAATCAGAGATAAAAATAACCTAAATTAACTACAATTAAATCAAAACCAATTAAGAAAGTAAAAACAGGGAAATGAGTGAGACCAGGAAATAATTGTTCTAATAATAATAATAATAATAATAATAAAGGATCAGGGCTCACATTAGAACAAGAGCTTGCCGAAATGTACATAATTAATTTAACTGCATAGCCCAAAGATGATGAATGACGAACAAGGAGACGTTTATCCATCCCATGACTAACCCTAACACTTTACTCACTAAAATTATAACGTCACAGCCCTCCATTTTGTCATTTCTTTAGGTACATGAGCACTTCTAAAAATAATCAAAGTTCAGTCCAAAATTGCGTTAATTTGAGTGAATTTATCCAGTTTTACTCAGGAAGATTGTCTGCTAAATTCAGTTGTTGCAAGAAAATATAAGAAAAAAGCAAAAAATTTTTGTAATTATTGCATAAATGTATGTGTAAACAAAACAGGAAAATATCCTGGTTATTTCAAGCTCACTTTAAAGAATGTTTCACTTTATGAAACCCCATTTTCAGCAGGAGCCCAAGTCACTCTAATTGAGGATATACATGGAAGAATAGTAATTTTCTTTAATCTCAGAAAGACCTTAAAAAATATAATCTGACATTTGAAATTTTAACGTCTGTTACAGAATTCAGCCACGATTATGCTGAATTGCATGATCTAAATTGCATGGTCTGAACCCATCTTTCAATTACATATACATACATGATACATATACACAACCTGTCCCCTCAAGTTTTTCAGATTAGATGGCTGGAGAAACTGTTAATTTTCATTTTTCCTTACTACTGTAATTCCAATTGCCTCAGTAGTACAATTGTGCTTTTCTATTTGTGTATATTTTCATTTGAAGTATAATTCTCCCTGTCTAAATAATTGGTGTCACTAATTAGTTCTAACCTATCTGGCTAAAACGTTCTGCTAATTAAAATCAGGAAATGGATGAAAAAAAAATATGTGGCAGGACTTTTACTTTCTGAAGCTGAGGCTGGCTTGAACTAAACTTAAGTGAATTGTGAAATTATGTACAATCAACAGGTGAGACTGCTAATCTGCTTTCAAAAGCACAAATCACATGCATCTGCCTATACTGTACGTAGGTTGGTGCAAAAAAAAGAAACAAAAGAAATTCGATCTGTAGCCAAAGAGCAGCACATGGGCTGACCAAGAATAACCTTCAAAAACAACATTAAAAAACGAAATATGTCACAATAATTTATTCAGGGTGAGCTACTTTCAGAGGGTCCTATACCAATTTCTAGCACCATCAAATGCTGTTTACAGACAGAATGCAAGCTCCCTAGCGCAAGTGCAACAGTGAAAGACCTCAGTGTGATTATAGATCCCAGCCTCTCACTTGAAGCACATGTGGATAATATTACCAGGATAGCATTCATTCACCTCAGAAATATTGCCAAGATAAGAAATATATTGTCACTAAACGATGCAGAAAAACTAGTTCATGCTTTTATCACCTCTAGGTTGGACTATTGTAATGCCTTACTGTCTGGCTGTTCAACTAGGTGCATAAGCAAGCTTCAGTTAGTCCAGAATGCAACAGCGAGAGTCCACACTAGAACCAGAAGATACAAGCACATCACGCCTATCTTATCCACACTGCATTGGCTCCCACGCCTAATTCGATCAAAGGGTGCAGGCTGCTTATTAGTACCACATATTATGAAATCTACAGCAGGGGGCAGAGCTTTTTCTTACTGTACAAAACCCCAAAATTATGGAATAGTTTTCCAATTAATCTTCTGGACTCAGACACAGTCTCAGTGTTTAAGTCTAGGCTAAAAACCTATTTATTTAGCCAAAAGCATTTTTGTAAATAGATTTGCCTTGGGTAAAAGAGCAGATCTGGGGGACTCATGGACGTAGAGTATTATGGTGAACTGGTATGTTTAGATGTTGTCTTCCCCACTCTCATTGATCACTCAGGTTTGTTGACGGTGAAGTGATTGGTCGCTTTACATCTCATGGAGCCCTCATGTCTGTGTTTCCTTCTGGCTCTCCCTTTTAGTTATGCTCTCATAGTTAGTCCTGCTGGAGTCTCTGCTTGTACTCTGCACTAAATATACATTCACATTATACATTGTTTGATTATGACCAGACCTAACTGTTATCTCTCCTTCTCTTCTGCCCTCTTCTCTTCTCTCTCTTCTCCTCTCTCTCTCCCTCTCTCTTTTTCCCTCTACCTGTCTCTCTATCGAGCTATACATGTCGCTCCTGAGCTGCCAGTGATCCAGACCCCCTCTGCCCTCTGGAGCTGTCTGACTCGTCCTGGTGTCCTGCTTCTGGTTGGAGATCTCGTCTCATGGATGCCCCGTGTGGTCTGCCTGAGATGCGTGTTGTGACTGGGGATGGTTCCACTTTTCCACGAAGACGGTCCTGTACTCGGCTGATGCAGACAGCTGTTCCCTGAGGACTTGTGACTTCAATCGCTTGATAGTACAGTCTACCTGAGCCTCCAGGAACAAACTGAACTCCATTTTAACTTTAACGCATCTCCTGTTATACAGAACTTCCTGGCTCAGCCAGTATGATGCAGATCAATCCCTGCTATCTGTTTTCACCCAAATGAGGATGGGTTTCCTGTTGAGTCTTGTTCCTCTCAGGGTTTCTTCCTATTACCATCTCAGGGTGTTTTTCCTTTCCACTGTCGCCGTCGTCCTTGGCTTGCTCATCAGGGACAGTCTTATCATTTTGATTCATACACATTCACATTTTATACAAACTTAAATAATTCTTTTGATTGTGTAAAGCTGCTTCGCGACAATGTCAATTGTTAAAGTTAAAAAGGTCCGATGTAATGAGGAAACAACTTCTTGTTTACTTGGATAAAATTCTAATACGATATAAAAAGGACCCCATGAGTTGCATGATGCTTATGTTAGAACAGAACATGTTTTTTCCATGTTACATTTTCTGCATATACCAGACATAGTTTACAATTTAGAATCACTAAACAAAGTCAAAATGACAATTATTAAAACATTAGGATGTACATTGTGCTTTTATTTCTTTTTAGGCTGCCCTGGTTTTTCATACAGTAATTCTTTCCAGGAAAAAGGTCTCACAGAGGTCGTCACAAGAGCTGAGGTACTTTACATCATTCATCGTGGAGCACATCCTGCCCCTGTGTAAGCACTCTGGCATCTGTAAAACTGTATAGCTGGGAGTGGGAGTACTGGACTTGTGGGGTTGTACTGGTACTAATGGGACTTAAATAGTTAATATCATGAAGTAGTTTATCCTCTTGTTTACTGCTTAAACACAGCAACACACTTCTGTTACTTAATTCCATAAAAAAAATTTCTGTAACCTTGTTTTAATTGAAGGAAACTAAAAGCCACGAAACATGCTGCCTAAATAGTTGCAGACACATCAAGATAATAGATGCAGGAGTATACAGTACTCCATAAAGTATAGTGAGCTCGTTTTTCTAGGCCGTGTCAGCAGTTAAATGTTGTGCCATTGGTGTTAAAGTGGGAGCACACTGTCCCAGCCCTTTACTTAGAGACCTCAACCAGCTATTGGCCAGCAGTCTGTGTAATTTTCCCTTGTACTAATGATACCGTCATCCCTCTGTGGGAAAAAATGCAGACAACTACTGACATGACAATCAGAGAGGAGAAGAGATGGGAAAGCAGCCAGGGCCCCGCTCATCCCCTCTGCTTTAAAGATTGTCTAGCAGAGACTTTATGAAAAAGAGCTTTTTCACATAGCGAAAACAAACGGATCTTTATCAAACAAATCATTCACTGTGCTATGATAGAAATGCTGTGGAGTCATGAAACTTTTAAATGATTAAAAATTACTACATTTATATTACTTGTAATCACTAGCATCTGTTTTTTCTGCTTTCTTAAACATTATTTTTTGTGGCATTCTCCTTATCAATAGTAAGAATTTTCTCATGGGTAATTAAACAAAATTTTACGGTAACATTAAACCATCAAGCTACACAGCAAACAGTGTATATGATCATGCAAGTGCTTATAGGGAATAAGAGGTTGAGGACTGTGATTCCTGCAATTGCAATTATAGATAAATATGCATCAATTACATAGCAATTCAGACCATTCCAAACTACTCTGTTATTTACAATATAAACAGATGTACATCATTGTTTCCCAATGAGGAATTATGGAAGTCTATATCTTTACAAATAATTCCAAATTCCAAATTCCAAAATGTATATGAGGCATCTAATAGTAGGTTTTGAGACTCTGTAATCCTAAAAGACTACAATCTCTCCAGTTATTATTTACAATCTCCAGTTAGACCCTCCTGTGCATGAAAGCAAAGAACAGTAGAGTCTGAGTGCAGATATGTTGATGAATGCTACATTTATCTCCCAGTGAAACAGAAAAAACGTGATGGTCTTTAAAGAGTTAAACACTTGGATTGGTTGAGCTTAAATTACATATTTTTATTAGCTTTTGAATAAAATGTACATTAATCAACTGTTTGGGTAATCAACCAAAATTTGAAACCCAACCTTACCTACTGTAGGGTGCCATTAATTCTGGACCTATGTTGGGTAATTTTCCTGAACTGTAACAGTTATTTTGCAAATAAATAAATAAAACACCTATTTTTTTGACTTTTATGTTCTCTGGTAATGATTAAACAAGTTTGGATTTCACTCACCTGAGTTTTCAGATCCCCAGGTCTGAACACTGGGATAGAGAGGTGGCCTTGCTTCTGCAAAAGAAGCTGTGGATAAAGATTTTACCTATTAGGGCTGTACAAATCAAATGGTTAAAAAAAATATTCACCAAAAGAATTCCTTGCTACATCATGATTTAATAAAAAATCTAACAGCTTTTTTAGAAAGCTTTTCAAAATGTTAGGATAACAGTGCCAAAAGAAGGAACAGAAGTTTGTTCCTACATTAAGGCCCTTACCTTGAGCCCTTGGAGTGTAGGAAGATAATGATCTCTGGCTTGGCGGAGCTGGTCTAGCTGGGACAATACTCTGTAAGACATGTATGTCACATGTTCTATAGAATCTACACACCAAAAAACATTTATATATAAAATAATATCACAATCAGACACCACAATTACACATGCTAATTTGGAATTGGACTTGTCCATTACTCTCAAAGCCAGTTGTTTGAAACAAATATGCATCTACAAATAATACCAACCTTCTAGTGTTAATTTTGTCAGATATTTTCAATTTTAGTCTTAGTTTTAGTCCCGGGATAAATGTCCCTGTTAGTTTTCATCATATTTATTTTAGTCAAGTTTTATTCGACTAAAAGTCTGGGCATTTTGTGCCAAGTCATAACATTTTGAAAACGTAACATTTTCACAATAAGATTATTATTATTAATAATTATTAATTAAATTACAGTCAATCTAGTTTAGCCCAAACCTTTTTTTTTTTTAAGGTTTTTCACAAAATAATTATCTTTACATTTTAAAATGTATGTTTTCATCTGATGTTTTCAGCTAATTGTACTGTATTTATGTCATGTCCATATTTTTTTTAACTACAAAACAATAGGAGCAGTATGGGCAGTGTATTAAGACTTATGATGTAGTGAAATGTAGTGATGGGACATATTATGATATAGAGAATGAGGCGCTCACCTCTCATATCTTCTGGTCCGAATCGTTCATTCTTTAGTCACGTGACTCCCATAGACGCTATGCAGTGCATTACACAGGAAACAGAATCGAGCTGTTCTTCTAATGAGTCTTCTAGACCGAGTCGTTCGTTCTTTTGAATCTTTTGCATTGCATAGCGTCTATGGGATTCAGACTGGAAGACTCATGAGGAGAACCGTTCAATTCTGTTTCCCATGTGCATACTGTAGCATCTATGGGAGTCACGTGACAAAAGAATGAATGATTCGGGCTAGGAGATTCAAATGTAACTACTCATTTCTGCTTCCTGTACATAACCTACAGAGGTTTTGCGATGCTTTGCGCATGCGCGCCCAGTAGAAAATTAACAAATCACTCTCTGAGACTAAACGTTCTTCTGAGTCACGTTAAAGACTCGTTCAAAAAGAATGAATCGTTCATTAACGACCTACCACTAATCAAATGCGTACACACACACCTATGAGATGCACACACAAACTCACACAGTTTGTATGTTTGAGTGAAGTTTGATTTAAGCCATATATACGGCGCCTCATAAAACTGGGCCCAAATATCATCTCTTCTAATTGGCCTGATTAATACTGCTGTGATAATGGGTTAAAGACGACCGAGCCTGTAACATCCCGTCACTTTGCGCGCAAACTACTCCTGATATGCCGCGTGCTGTGACCTGAAAAACACTGCTGCTCGCGCCATAATGAACGAACACTGTATCACAACGGATTGTAATAAAAGTTAAAATAAAGACAGATGTTTTTATTCGTTTTTATTTTTTAATCCACATTTTAGTCTCGTCTTTTTTTGTCAACAATATTGCATGCTGATTTAGTCACTGTTACTGTTCACTGATATCCGTCACGTCACGTCTCGTCATCGTCTCGTCTTAGTCACAGGAAAAAAGGTCGTCAACAAATAGTTTTTGTCATTATTTTCGTTGACGAGATTAACACTACAACCTTCAACTCATACAGTATAAGGTACACCATAGATTTCACTACACTGGACAGAAATTGTTTAAAATAGGATTAAATTCAGAAATTTGTTCAAACTACACACAAAACAGCCCAGAGACCTATCTTCACATCTGGCATTGCACCCCAATGAAATAATTCTGGGATGTGTATTTATGGGATGACACATCCCAATGCCCCCCTCCCTCTGTGTACTACTGTAGGTGACTTATCTACAATCAATCTAAACAGTAAATTACTCCTTGTGGCGCTAACTACTGCCAAGAAAACTATCCTCATGAACTGGAAATCAAGGAACAATATACACATTGCATCATGGAAATCCTTATTAATAGATTACATCTCCATGTAAAACCTGTTCACTTCCATACATGAAAATACACTAGATTCAAACTCCTCTTGTTTATCTCCCATCACTTTACTACAGTTATGTCTCCACTGAGCTTCTTTCCCCAAGAAAGAGGGAGAGGAGGGAAACCACAAACACATCCATACAACCATTTATGATGGATTAAAGATAGTTAGAGTAACATTTATAAATATTAAAACTAGTGGGTTTTTTTCCTGCCCGCTTTGGGTCCCCAGTAGCCGAGCCAGACACAATCCGGTGCTGGATGGTTCACTTGTGAGAGGATGTTGTGGGCTCAGGTGCTCATGCCTTCCTGCCATCTCTCTGCCCCATCGCCCTGATCATCTTCCCTGGACTGGTTCTACATTGCACGCCTTGCTTTTTTCATGCAGCACACAGGTTTAGACACATACAGTATATCAGTTAAGAGGCCAATAAACAAAAAAAAAGGAAAAAAAAAAAAAGTGGGCGTGTATATGGTGGGCTGGGGTGAAGGGCAGCCTGAGTGGTCGGGGAATGTTTTTCAAAGCTTTCTTTCCTGTGGCATCTCTTTCTGGTGTCACATTTGTAGCACATCAAGGCTGGAGGCCGATTCACGTCATGGCCAATGAGGTATCCAGGGCAGCTTTATTTAATAACAACAAATTATTATTATTATGATTATTATTATTTTATCTCTTCTGTCTAACTCTCCTATTATTCTTGATGTCCCCCCCCCCCAATCCCTCTAATTTCTACTGTTGAGTTTTAATTATGATTATTATGATTATTATTATTACTTTGTCACTTCATTCTCTCATTCCTATTATACAGTACTTGATAATGGTAATAGTAACATATGTAATATGAATAATAATTACATTTATAATAATAACAATAATAATAATAATAAATTATTATTATTATTATTACATCATCATCATGTTACACTAGTTACACATTTTAAAAAATTTCATTCGCTTACGTACAGTACTTTCACCCCTACAGTCAGATGCACACACAGGAATTATAAGAAAAAAATTATCATTGTCTCTATATCTTTCATGCCCAAACCTTTTCCCCACTGTCAGTTGGCATCTGTTTTTATTTGTAATATATTTGCACATTCGTTCGTTCATTCTGTTTTCCCCATGTGATGTTAAAGTATTTTTTATGCAAACAAACACTACACTCAAACAATGCTCAAGACAATGCTCAATGCTCACTCCAACAATGTATATCAGTAATATGACAAGTAAACTACAACTGCTGCTGCATTTCACCACTGCCATGTGCCACAATCCTGAAGTTTTAACACAACCAATAAACATCTCAGTTTAACAATTACAAATGCCATTCACACATAAGACAAGACAAGACAACAAGAAAAAAAATATGTAGCTTGGGAAATAATTTCAGCAATAATTTGGGAAAAAAGGAATCTGTTTCTGTAAGCACAACTTGGACAACATTGACATTGTGTATGATGCAGCATTGCCACCAGTATTGGTTTTACCAGTATTTATTCCAGAAAATAAATAATAATAAAAAAAAAGGATGTATTATGTTTGGTTAGTCATATGGCTGATTTTAAATACAGTTATATTTTATACATCTATTTTACATAGCAAGCAATACAGAACTGGTTGTGTTGAGAAAAAAGAAAAGAAAATCATAAATTCTGTAAACATTTGCTTGCTATGGGACAGTCAGTGTTTTTGTCTGTCGATTGGTTGTGTCAGATTTTTTATAGGTAAAAAGTGGCAATGCTAATGTGACGTGATGGAAAAATTATTCCAAGTGTATCAAGTAAGTTAAATGAGAGAAGTAGCAAAGAAGAGACAGTTTTGTTTAGAGATTAAACATGAAGTGATGGCAGCAGCAAGGAGGAGTAACAAGTGATATACAGAGATGTAAAGTCCAATCAGCACCATTGGGCACATCTTTTTAAAGTATGTGCAAAGGGAGGCATTTATTCAAACGTGGTCAAACATCTGTTGGACTGAAGAATGATAATCTAATATAATGTGAATAGTTCAGTTAAAGTCAATAAAGCGTCTCAGAGTAGGAAATCACTCCTAAGAATGATGCCATTTTGGTCCCTCTTTCACAAGTAGGAGTTGAGAGCTATTTATCAAAATTCTTAAAATAGGAAAATCACTCCTATCTCCACTAAAATGAACCAAAGTTCTTGCTTAAACTCTGACCTGAATAAACTGAGTGCTGTATTACAAGTAAAAGGTGATTTTTTAAAAAAAGGGATAGTTTCACAACCTAAACCAACAATATTCATTTTGGTTTTCTCATATACCTAAAAACCTACAATTTTATCAATGTGTGGATTATTTTAATCCACTGTGCCTTTTATATTTTGTTAGTTTGCTTTTTAATAGAACTCTACACAACAATACATTATTTTAAATTGAATTATAATCCAGAATACCATTACTATCCCTTATGAAACAGATGTCAAAGAACACAGAACACTGACCTTCCTATTAGGATTCATATACTTGCTCTGCCAATCAGTGGTGTACTTTTCAGTGTAGTCCTCCAAAATAGCATACAGGTCATAGGCTTCTGGAGGTGGTTCCACATCTCCAATGAGAATTTGAGATGCACGAATTTCTTGGCCATAGAACCTTCCAGAAAACAAGTAAACATTTTGCAAAAGAAAAACAGTGTTCAATGCAATGTAAAATAATGAATTATCCAAATTATAGCAAAAGCTTAACATCATGTACTTTTTGTTAGCGTCTTTACGTTCCATCAGGTAGGAGCCAATAAGAGAAACTCCAACATAGAGGCCACGTGACTTGCAATAGGAGTAGACAGCCGCTGTGCTTTTGAATGCCACATCCGCCTCCAAATTCCTGTTAAAAACATTTAGACGAGTTTGTCTACGTACTGTACATGCACTGCACCTATTCACAAACAATAACCTGGCAATCACAGGCAATTCTCACTTAATGATTAGCTGTGACCACTCAAACTCACTTACAGATTTTTTACATTCATAAATACATAGATTCACATGGCAACACCATAAAACTAGAAAGCAATATAAATACAGAGAGTACTGTTTTAATTAGGTCAATAAACAACAATTAAAACAAATTACCATGCACACACACACACACACAAAAAAAAATAGATGGAACAAAGTATTTAATTAAACTACCTTTTCTTAATGTGGTAAAGTGCTAACTGTCATTATATATAATTCTTACCAACAAGAAAAAAACATACATCCTGTGCTTGCTCATGCTTGCTAAAAGCATAAATCACTGTTTAACAGGAACTGGTCTTATGAGGCGCCAAAATGAAAATCAACACGATGTAACAAACAGGTGTATTCATGTCCATACAAGCTCATAAATATATATTACTAAACATATATTTATGAGCTTTTAAATATATGATTAATAACATGCTTTAATGTGATAGGTTACATACAGTAAAGATTGGACTTTGGAGGAATGGAATAAAATCATGTGGAATAATGAGTCCAGATTGACCCTATTTCAGAGTGATGGGCGTGTCAGGGTAAGACAGGAAGCGCATGATGTGATGCAACCATCGTGCATAGTGTCGACTGTACAGGCCTCAGTGTTATTATATGTTGCTTCAGTTGGTCAGGTCTAAGTTCAGCAAAATTATGTGGTTATAAAATAAAGTCAGCTGATGACCTGCATGTACTGAATGAAGATTATAGCTTCAATGGACTTTTTCTTCCCTGATGGCAGTCATATTCCAGAACTCAAATTGTGAAAGAGTGGTTCTAGGAGTGCAAGTTATTATTTACACACACAAACTGGCCACAACATTGTGTGCGGTAATCAAAGCTAAAGGAAGTAGAATTAAATCTTTGTGTGATTTATTTATTTATTTGTCGGGCAGGCTGTGAAGAATTCAGACAATTCAGACACTATGGAAATGTGAAATAATAAATATCAAAATATATCTTTAGGAACTTAGGGAGTGTGTCAGAAACAACTGCGAAATGCCTGCGTCAAGATCTCTAGTGCAAATAATAATGTAATGAGCCATCCGGAACATCAAGACATTTACATGCTTAGCACAAGTCCAAGTGTACTAAAGCACTGCTAAAGATTTAATCACAAATGCTGGCAAAATGCTACAAATGTTAGGCATGACAGGTAAAGGATTGTCTCCTACTGTACCTGCCAAGAGGGCCAACAGCCACAGTTAAATTCCCTCCAAATGTAAGGTTTTCACCTTTGCTGAAAGCTTCCACAGCTCGCCGCTGATTCAAGATTATGACAACATCAGATGCCTAAAGATGAAAAAAAATTATAAGCACCACTATATATAAATATATAAACCACTACGATGCACCTTTGAATAACCTACTGTCAAAAACTCCTATCAAAACAAACAGTACCAGACAAATTGCAGGTCAGAGAACAGGATTAACATGCCATATGGATTTGGTTTATGATTCCATATCCACAACCTTTACTGCAGAGCCTGTCATCATTAAATATGATACATTTTTCATTCCCCATATTAATAAAAAGTCATTTCTGATGTGAAGAGAAAGTACATGTCTATGAATAGTGAGATAAATCAGATTTAAGCAAAAACCTACCTCCACCCCAAATTGAAAGCCTCCACCGAGACCAGCGATACCAATGGCTGTAGGAGCTGACCATCCTAATTACACAACAAAAACAAAAAAAGTCATGTTTAGTAAGTTGCCTACATTTTATAGATATATTCATATAAAAAAAATATTCACAAACTCTGGAACATGATGTTCAAATAGAATTTGCACTGCCCATCTAAAAAAATAACTAAAAATCACAGATGCTGTGTTTGTTATGCGCTTATATCTTGATCAGCTGCCATTAGTACTTATTACGGCACACAATGTAGTGGCGAAGTCATGTGTAAAAATGAATCTACATGCAACTAGTACCACTCCTTCACCATTTTTCTACTTGCCGCCAAGAAAGAAAAAATGCATTTATGGGATAACCTGGTCATTCAGAACATTCAGGTAGTCAGATTACCAACTTATTGCCACATTATGATGCTGAGCCTAGACCTGACCAACTGAAACAATCTTAGATCATACCACTGCCTCCAGTGGATTGTACAGTGGATACTATGCATGTTGGGCGCATTGACTCATGTGCTTCAACATCACTGCAATCATTTTAATGTTTTCTTTGCTTGTTAACAAGTCAATAATTTGACAATAATTTGACCCTTCTGAAATTTTGATGATTTTTTTGTGAGGCCAGGCAGTGTATGATCATACATGGTCACATGCGAATGTTTGATTAAGTATTGTGCATGTTTAAAAATGTGCGATTTAGAACTTTTTAAACCAATTAATTAAAGAACAGTTAAAATACAACACATCCTAGGCCAATGATTATCAAAAGATAGGAAAAATTGTTAAATGGTCAGGCTATAAATATATTTAACATTTACATATGTATGCAATGCTACATATTAGTATGGGTCAACTATAAACTAAACTAGAGAGGTACATTTTGCTCGCCGTAGTAAAGCATTGGAGTTATGCTAAGCACTCTAGCAACATGTTAGCGGAATTTTAATGATGTTGCTAGCAACATGCTAATCAGCTAAACGTCATGCTAGCAACATGCTAATCACACTAGCATCATGCTAGCGACATTCCAATCATGTTATTAGCGAAATGCTAATATAGTTAGCATAATGCTAAAAACATGCTAATATTGTTAGCACAAAGCTAGCAACATGCTAAGCACTCTTGCATCATGATAGCGACGTTCTAATGATGTTGCTAGCAACTTGATAATATACACTACTCACAATAAGTTAGGGATATTGCTATTTACATGAGTGCTTTTCCTATTTGCTCTGAATTTGAATGAAATAAGTAAAAGTTCCCTTTGATATTACTAATAA
>JAQMYJ010000005.1:19269674-19282320 GCA_030014305.1 Clarias laeviceps
CTTTGTATGTTTTTTTCCATCTCTAATCAACTTTTGAATCAAAGTACGCTGTTGTTCTGAACAATGTCTGAAACGACTCGTTTTACTCTGATTTTCAGAGGTTGTTAACCTTTTCTGCATTTATCCTTAAATAAGGGGAACTTGTTTGACACCTGTTTTTCCCAGAATAATTTACCTCTCCAATTGAACTCCACACTGCTATTATTTTGAATACGTCCTATTTCAATTATTGATTAAAGTACACAGAATCAGGTGCATCCAATCATGACTGTTGGGTCTGTTGGTTTCTATTACTCCACTACACCTACAAGTAAAATATTTACCATGAAGAAATATAATTTCTCCCAAAATCAATTATTGATCTGGTTACTGATGTTGGACTGCTATTATTTTGAACACAACTGTACTGTATGTCTCAGTCACAAGTTCAATGGTTGTCCGTCCTTGGACTAACTTTGGACCACTGCATACCAGTAACACCCCAGAAGACCTGCCATTTTGGAAATGCTCTCGTCCAGCTTTTTAGCCTTCACAATGTGTCCCCTGTTAAAGTCTCTCAGACTCTTATGCTTGCTATTTTTTTCTGCTTCCAGCATATCAACTTCAAGAACTGACTGTTCACTTGCTGTTCACTATCTGCTAAAAACTAAACTAGCAGGTCTTTACATTTTAAGAAGGGCCAAGTTATCAGTTATTAGTTAGCGGCTAACCACTAACAGCTAACCTAGCAATATTTACAGCTTAAAAAAGGTTAGGTTATCATTTAAGTATCACATGTCTTTTGGTTTGAATGAATGCAGAAATCATGTTCAATCCAGTGAGATGTCAGAAGCAAAACTATCAGTTTTATTGTATGGTTTTAAATACATTAATTTATTCTGGTTTGCCTGGGTACTAATGTTACTGCAATTAATTTCATGTGCTTCAAGTATTAAACTGATGCAGTGAGTACCTTCTCATTTACTAAATCAATCATTTTGGAAAAAGTTTTACTGTGTTGCAGAGGAATCAAATTATTGGACTGTATTAGGCAAAGAAAACAACTAAGGAGAATGCTGAATAACTGAATGCAGGGCTGGACTGCGACAAAAAAAGCATTTTTAGCCCATGCGGCTACAATTCAGCACTGGTCCAGTCGGACACCACCCACATACAGTGCATCTCAAAAAATTTACCGTGGAAAATGACGAAAGTTGACTTTTTTAATTAAATTATATAATAATAATAATAATAATTTTCCCACAATATTCGAATTTTTAAGAGGCATTGTAATTAACGCCTTTAAAAGTTTCAAAGCAATAGTTTAAAGTAATTTAAAGATGAACAAATTGAGTAGCAATATCTGCAAATAGTAATAATTTTATGATTTAAATCAGGAAACTTCCTAATAAATAAATAGATAGATAGATAGATAGATAGATAGATAGATAGAGAAAGAGTGCAAACTGGCAGTTCCAAATAAGAAACAGATGAAATGTGCAAATTGTCAGTGTATTTAAAGTATTTGTAAAGTGACAGTGAATAATGGGATATGTATATAATTTGCTATTGTCTTCTGTTACATAGAGGTGAGTCATTGTACAGGTCAATGGCAAGATTTTCTGAACTGTTCTTTGTGACAGCAAAGCTGGAACAGTCTGTTAGAGAATCAAGTCTGCTGCCTCTGTAATAGGTGGGATGGATTTTCCATGATTGATAGGAGTTGATCTGTTGTCTCACTGTCTCCAACCTGTTAAGTTTGTGTCCGATTATGTGGTCAGCCATGTGGATGATTTTATTTATCTTGCCTGCATCCCTGGCACTGATGCTGCTCCCCCAGCAGACCACCGCACTATAAAGGGCACTAGCCACAACAGACTGTTAAAACATTTCCAGCATATGTTGAAGGATCTGAGCTACCTCAGGAAATAAAGTTTGCTTAACCCTTTCTTATATACAGCATCGCTGTTGGTTCTCCAGTCCATCTGCTGTTCAAGTAAACACCCAAGTACTTGTAGTTGTCCACAACCCCAACCTTCTCACCCAGGATGGTAACAGGTTTAATCACAGTTGTACACTTCCTACAGTCCACTACCTACTCGTAGGCTTTTATAATGTTCAGCAGGTGGTTTCTTGTGCACCACTCCACAAAGCTGTCCAGAAGTCCTCTATAGTCCGACTCCTGTCAGAGAACTTCTGCAGGGGCCTCCGTGTGGCGCAGTGGTAAAGTGCTCAAATCACCACCATCACCACCATCATCAGCAATGCTAAGCAGGGTGAATTTGAGGGTGTGAAGACTGGCCCTGTGTGGAACGGCCCAGCTGGGGCTCCTGTGCTAAATAACACACATTAAAATATATTATATATACAAAAGTTTGTGGACACCCATATATCAAAATCATATGTGCTTTGTGAACATCCTATCCTGCAGATTCAACTCAACAAAGGATCTCCACTCAATTTTGGATTTTGTCTCTATAGGGCGTTATTGTGCATTAGTGAGATCAGGTGCTGATCTGATGCAATGAGCTCTGGAGTAAAGTCTGTGTTTCGGTTAATCTCAAAAGTGTTCAGTGAAAACATATGGGTTTAATAAGTGCTCGCATACATTTAGCTATAAAGTGCTGTTTTATAACGTGAATGGTGTCAACTGGACTTGGTGTGGTCCTTAAAAATCACAATTTGCCAACGGTATGACGGTAGCCTCATCTGATTGGTTTATCCATAATTTTCCCACCAAGGCTTCCATTGGCATGGTTTTGATAAATCAAAGTTTGACAATGGTATGAAGAAGATATCCTTACCTGTTTTACCTCGATTATTTTCCTTTGTAATTTAAACAACATATGGTAGAAGTGCAATATTCAGTTTCACCACACATTCACCATAAAACAAACATTTACGGGGGCTGTTTTACTAACTGCAATATACTCCGAGAAAAATATGTAAGAGACGACAGTCAGCAAAACAAAACTGTTAAAGTGTTTTTATTAAAATGAAAAGTACAGTTTGTTAAACAATGGGGAGACCCTTGGCACCTGGGAGAAAACAGCAGTATTAATGATGAATCAATTATTGACTTAACTTGTTGAGGAAAAACTTTAACATTTGTCTTCCTTTAATGACTGGCTGTTTTTAAGTTAGCTGGCTAACAGCAAAGAAAAAGAAAAGTGAATCATTGTGAATGATTAAATGTATTAATCATTCACAATATGTACAGTACACAAAATAACTGTTATATACACTATACTTGTATGTAATGTTATAATTAAAGTCACCAATTCCTGCAAGTAAAGTATAAATAAGAAATAGTAGGCTTAGTACTATAATGGTAGTATTTAAAGCATAATAGTTGTCATGATGTACAGTCATTACCAAAATAATTACAAAGTCTATTTATTTTATGTCTCTTATTTATTTGAACCACCCTTATAAAAATATCAGTAACATTAGTAGATCACATATTTGAATAGTTATGCAGCAACTTCCATCCATTGTGCCAATGTCAACTAATCTACTCTTTATAAAGGCACATATCAAAAACTATATATTTCAGGATTTACATTACAAAGAAAATAGAAAATGATAAAAACATTTGGACATTTTGTATGCTGTTCATGTCCACCACTAGCTTATGGGAGAAAAAAATAAATTATCAATATACTAAATTATTTAAATAAATTCATGTATATATAAGTTTATAAGGAGTAATAGAGGCATAAAGCTGTAACAAGCTACTGGCAGTAGAACTTAACACTTCTTTTAAAAAAAAAAAAAAAAATAGTAGCAGCTAGTATCACATTTCAGATCACTTAATTAATTTTGTTAACTTCATAATAAATGTGTAAGTGTGTTACTAAATATTAAACAAACCCCTTAAATTCGATACAGAACACCTTGAACACCCTAATTATGAACAGAACAACTCGTAAATATTACCTGCTTAATTTTTGACAGGCAACCAATAATTAATATGAACATCAAACATAAACAATATGAGATGTCACTACTGTAGAACACTGTAAGTAAGAAAAATCAACTAAAATCAAACCATTTGTAATGCCAGAAAAAGAACTTCATATTGAAATGAAAGTGTCTTTCCATGCTCAGTTGAGAGAGACAAAGTTGGCAGGAAAAATGCCGACCTGTCCCCTCAGCTCTCCCTCCCACCAGTCGTACTGAGAGTCCGTCTTTGTGGTGACAGTGATGCGATCACCGACGGCAAAACTCAGATCACCGGGCTGCTGCCCACTGAACTCATGCATGGCCGTCACTACAAGCGCACCACCTGATGCTGCATCTGTTGAGATGGGGGGGGGGGGGGGGCATATTCCTTCATCCTGTGAATATCACTTCAATTCAGTTTTATTTATACATCATTTTTAAGAAAAACAATGCAGATTTGTGGAAATCTGGATTCAGATCCAGATCTTTAGTAAGAAAAGAATTTTAATATGGAATCATTTTTGTCAATGTAAGACAGACTTTTAGCACAAAATCATATTAACTGTCTAAGAAATTATAAGGCATTTCCATTCTGTTTTGAAATAACGGCATGACGATCAATGTAAAGTTTTCTTTGTCGACCTGGGCTTTGAAAAGAACCATACGTTATTTTTTTTTTTTATATATCATGTTCAAAAGCATGTTTGTCAAACTGTTACACTTGCTTAGATTATATTTAGACACCTCAATGTGTACTAATCTTACAGCTTAAAAAGAGTTCTATGTACAGTACGTCCTATAATTGTACGATTTAAGCCAACGCACACTAGAGGGCAGTCTAACATGACATTTTACAGTCCCTTTCAAATACAAGGTGACAAAAAAACGGGAACTTTTTTACAATCCAATAAAACTAGAAGTGATAAAAGAAAAATTTTATTCATAGTAATTGAAACCTAAAACTTGTAGAAATACTAAAGTATATTTAACTAAATGTCACTAACCTGCAGTGCTACCACCTGCTAATGGCTACCAATACGCATTTCAAAAATTCCCGTTATTCTGTGTCACCTTGTATATTGGAAGAGCCAATTATTTTATTGCTATATACAGAAGACATTTCTAATTTATTTTAGCTTTCTAACTATAAACAAGTCTGTGAATGTGATTATATTATTTGCTTTGTACAAAAGGTCATTTTTTTCCTCATGCCTAATAGCATCTTTTAACGCATCTGCTTAGACAACACATTGATCCGTTTTGGATCAAAATCCATCAAAGTTTTGCAACTTGGAGTCCACGCCAGCCTGATTGCATAACTATTCAGAAATATATTCAAGTAAATATTTCAGAAATTCTTATTTTCACTCAAATTGCTGTCAGTAACATGAATTTTAATGAAAAATGCATTAAATTAGAAAATTATGCAAAAATAGAAGTATTTTTACCATTGTTCTCAGGCTTTTGAATTCCACTGTAGACATTGCACCCTTGGAACCCACAGATTTCAAGTTTTAAAAACAAGAACAAAAAAAATAAATAAAAAGGAAAATGTTCTTGTCACTCAGGTATACCCTGTTATATTACCTGTTTAGAGCACTAGAAGCTCTGAATGTTTCCACGTGATTTCTCCCTGGTTTAGCCTGTGAAGACTTGGATAAAGATGGATAAAGAAAAATAAAGACCAAAGAGCTGTCGATGGGGAAAAGCAAACCACTTTTCAAGCCAATAAATAAGGCCACTGTACAATCAAAGCCACTTGTACAAGCACTGGGCATAACCAAACATAACCAAAACCCAAATACTAATAATCACACATCAAACAGGATGTCCAAGAAAAACAGCAGTTAAAAACAACATTGTGAGAGCTGTGATAAACCCCAAACAAGTCAGACATCAACAACGTCCACAAGGCATGGGTAAAGGTATCACTAGCCACCATTGAAAAAAGACTTATTGAAGGAGAAGACCAGATCTGAATTCACAGACAAATAAACAGACAAGCAAAAACAGATGAGTTCAAGACGAAAAATTTCATTGCTTGGGTTTGCATGGCTGCTTCTGGAACAGCCTCACTAATCTTTATTGATGATGTAGCCTCATGATGTTAACAGTAGAATATATTTAGATGTCTATAGAAAGATTCAATCTAAAAATCTACAGTGAATTGCATCAAATCTAATTGGGAGGACCTTCATATGGGGAACAATGACCCAGACTTCGCAAAAGTCAACACAAAAAATACTTCTTCAGGGGAAAACAAATGGAAGGTTTCAGACTGGCCAAATCAATCACCAGACATTAACCCAATTAAGCATGCATTTCAGCTCCTGAAGAGGACACTGAAGGGAATCCCTCAAAAAAATAAAAAAAATAAAATAAATAAAATAAGTTGGAGCAGATTCCTGGAAAAGCACTGCAAAAGAATTTGACAGTTGTGGTGGCAGTTGGTCACTGACATGATGCAGTTATTGCCAGGAAGAGATAAGTAACCTAATATTAGGCGTTTTATACATTACGACTATCTACATTTTTTTGGGTGATCTGCCCATGGTGATGGGGAAACGATAACCCAAATGTTTTCCATTTATAGCAAAGACAATATAACTGGCTCCTCCCTCACTTTCAGAGGCAACAGTACACAGGCAGAGAAGAGAAATTTGCTTTGCAGTTTAACAATGTGTAAAAATCAACCAAATCTTCTAATTAGCAGGTGAATAATGTTCCCCTGAACAAGTAAACTAAACATTTACTAAATTTAAATAGATGGGTACAAAACACTTCAGCAATGATACTTTATTTAAACATTGTTTTAGCTTAAGTCTGTACTAGTACATTTCCTAGAAAAAAATAAATAAATTGGTGGGAGGGCTGATATGTATATTATTTATAACGATTTCACACAAAATAAGAAGAATGAAATATGAACGTGGAACTATACAGGCATACTTCCACTCACTGTATACTTCTATCACAATTCCATGTTTTATGGGACGGTTGGCAACCCTCCTTTTATTCATTACCTGAATAATACTTGGCTATTTTGACCTACAAAATATTTTTTACGAATCTCTTTTCTTCCCCTTTATTCCATCTATAAGGATCATGAAAATTCATCATCTCATGCTACACAACTTGCAATAGCTAAACCATAAAACTGCATGTAGGTGTGCATAAATGTATATAAAGATATATCCCAATATTAACACACTAACACACGATTAATCTTGAAATTTTAAAAAGAGTCCTTTTTTTATGCAAATTAATTACAAGAGTTTGACCCTAAACACATTGCAGTTATGTTTAACGCAGATAAGATTACTGAGAAAACATCACCAGGTGTGCTGAAAGGCAAGTTTCATTATAAAAAGCTTCTAGATGGAAGTTTGAATAAAGCTTCCATCTGAGCTTAAGCTACCTTCAAGGGGAACTATTTTCACATAAAAACATGAAATGTAAGATTTGAGAGTAGTGGGTCGGCTGGCTAAGGGTCTAGGTTGTTGATTTTCTGATCTGAGGATCCGGGTTTGAGCCCTGCCGTCGGTGGGTTGCCATGCCCCATACTACCCAGCCACTGTATGCAGTGCGGGTCCCATTCAAGAGATTTTAATTTAACATTTATTTAATGTTAATGTTTAAGATGTTATAAAACTAGATAATCTGTTTGCTCATGCATTTCTTTATTCCTCCAGCACTGCTTGCCTGGTCCCACCATCTCTCAGGGATCAAGGAGAAACATTTATCCAGACTCTTTTCTGTTCTGGCACCTAGATGGTGGAATGAACTTCCTCTAGATGTCTATCCAGCTGAATCTTTGACAACCTTTAAATGACGACTCAAGAGGTATTTGTTTCTTCAGTACTTAACCTGCACTTTATCTTTTCAAAGAATCATGGCTGGTGTAAGACGAAAGAGGAGCATGAGAGGGGGCTTCTGTGTAGGACGACTTACAACCACACACCCACCCACACACTGCCTTCACATGCATATAAATTTGAGTAACATCCAATTCTTAATCCTTAGAGTTTAATATGATGTCAGCCCACCCTTTGCAGGTATAAACACTCCTAAACCTTGTGGAAAGCCTTCCCAGAAGAGTTGAAGCTGTGTTTATGGAAACTTTGAAACATTCCCCCAGAAGTGCATTTGTGAGGTCAGTTGCCGATGTTGGACGAAAAAGCCTGGTTCACAATCTTCACTCTAAATCATAAAGGTGTTCTATCAAGTTGAGGTTGGGATTCTGTTCAAGGTTTTCCACATCAGACTTGCTCATCCATGTCTTTATGGACCTTGATTTGTGCCCTGGTGCGCGGTCATGTTGGAACAGGGAGGGGCCATCCCCAAACTCTTCCCACAAAGTTGGGAGCATGAAATTGTCCAAAATGTCTTGGTATGCTAAAGCCCTAGGACATTGGAACTAAGGGGCTTAGCCCACCTCCTAAAAAAAAAATAAATAACCCCACATCATAATCCCCCCTCCACCAAACTTTACAACTGGCACAATGCAGTTCAACCAGTACCGTTCCA
Source organism: Clarias laeviceps (assembly GCA_030014305.1). Lineage (NCBI taxonomy): Eukaryota > Metazoa > Chordata > Actinopteri > Siluriformes > Clariidae > Clarias > Clarias laeviceps. The sequence goes on from JAQMYJ010000005.1 coordinate 19,278,126, forward strand.
CTGGCAACCGCCAAACCCAGGCTCGTCTATCGGATTGCCAGACAGAGAAGCGTGATATGTCACTCCAGAGAACATGTCTCCACTGCTGTTTGTAGAAGCGATGTGCATGCCTAGGTGCTAGATTTCATACACCTGAACCATGAAAGTGATTGGAACACCAGAATTTAATGATTTGGATGGGTGAGTGAATACTTTTGGCAATATAGTGTGTGTGTGTGTGTGTGTGTGTGTGTGTATATATATACATATATATCATACATATACATTCTGTACATATTACATACATTAGAATGCAATACATTATGCCTAATATTTTGTAGGTTACTCTATATATAAACACCTCTGAACGCTTATAAAATGACTATGTAATTGAGACGTTAATTCCTTTTTACCACATATGCAAGACACAACAGGCCACAGAGTTTGACAGCAACATAATCCAGAGTTTTTCACATCTGTCAGGTTGGTGTGTTTTGGCAGAGCAATGATTTGAGTTTTCTGCTTACACACGCAAAACCTTAAAAGTGACAGCTCATGAATAGGAGGGGTGTTATCTCTTATGTCTACACCAATGAGTCTGATTGCTCTTAGCTTTGGTTAATTCCAATCAGACAACAGTAGCACCCGTCAATCACTCAGTGCATTTAGTGATGCAGTACATGACAAGCATGGTTGCTAAAAAGCAGGATTGGGGCCACAAAAAAAACAATGATTATGAAAGCTACAAGAAAACTAATAAAAAGTGTCCACACACTAGTGAACTTTAACCACTGCTTCCTATTAAAATATATAAAACATTTTGGTATTTACAGTATATCATAGACTCTTCCTGTTTTCCAGCATGAGTATGTCTTAATTGTATTTGTTACACTAATGTTTGAATGCAATGGAAGAAATGTTACCCAAACTGAAGAGTGAGTCTTGAGGTTCTGTCGTGTTCTCTCTCTCTCAATCCTGATATAATTATAGCTTATGGGGTGATGACTTGAGACTTAACACACAGAGAACCATTTTTCAGTTATAAGATATATACTGCCCCGCCAAAAAAAGCTTCAAGATTTCCTTCTAACAAATCGTTTTCCTAATTGGTCTATGTTTTTTTTTTTTTTTTATAAACGGCCACAAAGCTGTTTACTCCCTATCCTGTACGTTTTTGTCACATTGCACATGTAGAAATGCTCTTACATTCACAATTAAACATAGCTGTGATTTCTACTGTCTTTTTTTTTTTTTTTTTACCAGACATCTTTACTACTGTAAGTGTTTAAGTGACCACACTTCTTCCACAAAGTTAAAGGGTCAGCACTTTCCTTCAAGGTTTAATAATCTTTTAGGCAATTTTTAACCCAACTCCAGTAATTTCAAATTTCCTTAATTGTTTTTGGTGCTTAATGCAGGCCAATAATTTGACCATTTTGAAGTGGTGATGTTTTTGGGGCTAGGCAATGTGTTGTAAATGTTACTTTTCACAGGATTTGGTCTCTAATTTCAACTTACTATTTGAAATGTTGCGTCTTGAACACTATTATGATGCACTAACTAAAGTAGGTCCAACCACAACATCCATTTGCTGCATACCAAAAGAGTCATAGCTGACCACTTTTTGAATTAAAATAATTAAAAAACATCACGACAAACAACATAAACACCTAATTCCAAACATTAATGCGCTTTCATACTCGAGTCTTCGGTCATTCCCACCAGGCCTGAGTCATAGTCCAGAAGTCATCTGCTGCTTTACGTAAAACATATTGGGGCATTACGGTTTTGTGGCATGCTCCTCTCAATGAGCCTAACTAATGTGTCTGAATCATAGATAAAAATAACCAAAATTAATGAGATCTAAACAATTAAGAAAGTAAAGACAGAGAAATGAGTGAGACCAGGAAATTGTTGTTCTAATAATAATAAATGATCAGGGCTCACATTAGAACAAGAGCTTGCCAAAATGCACATAATTTAATTGTATAGCCCAAAGAAGATGAATGACAAACAAGATGGCTATCCATCCCGTGACTAACCCCAACACTTTATTTACAGTACTAAAATTAGGGCTGCAACAACGAATCGATTAAATCGATTACTAAAAGAGTTGGCAACAATTCCATAATCGATTCGTTGTGTCGCGCGACGGGGAGACATTTGATTATTTAAAAAAAATAATAAATAAATAAATGCGTCTGTATGCGTGTGTGTGTACAGCACGCGTGTAAAGCAAGTCTCATTAAAGAGGTTAAAAATCCATTTTCTCTTTCTGCTCAAGCCTGCTCTTTCCCTGCTATGTGTGTGCGCACACCATTGGACACCGTGCCGCTTCCGCAACGAATTATGCTTGTAATCCAAGGTTCCACTGTATATATTTGGCAGATGTAAAGCATACATGTCTATGTTTTTTGTGTTATTATAATAATAAAATTAAATAAAAATGGACTAACAGCTCTATCAGCAACATGTTTGTGCACTTTCTAAAGATTTTAGTTCGGTTTTTGAATAAAGGGTTGGAAATGAATGCATTTCTCGTTTTTGTTTTTACCCGATTTATCGATTAATTGAAAAAATAATCAATAGATTAATGGATTATTGAAATAATCGTTAGTTGCAGCCCTAACTAAAATATAACAATAATAAATGTCACAGCCCTCCATTTTGTCAATTCTTTGGTTAGGTACATGATCACCTCTATAAAAAAAAATAATAAATAAATAAATAAATAGGCAAAATTCAGTCCAACATTATAAGTTAATTTTAGTTTTACTCAGTAAGATGGTCTGCTAAGATATGCTGCTGCAACAAAAAAAATTGAAATATAAGTAATAAGAATATAAGAAGAAAATATGTGTATAAAACAGATGATATCCCTAATTAGGACATGGATGGAAAAATATGTGGCAGAACTTTTACTTTCTGAAGCTGGGGTGTTCAGAAAACTAGGAAATAAAGTGAATTGTAAACTTCTGTGCTGAATGTTGGACATTCAGCAGGTAAGACTGGTGGTTTGCTTTTAAAATCACATCCATAGGTTGGTGAAAAGAAATCAAAGAAATTGGATCCTTAGCCAAAGAGAAGCACATGGGCTGACCAAGAATAACTTAAAAACAACTGAGGAAAAGATCAGGAGATTTATCAAGATAGACACAAATGCGTCACCGTTATTTATTTAGGCTGAGCTACTGTACCTCAAGAAAGTCTTATAGGACCAACTATAGGACCATCAGGTACTTTTTACTGACAGAGTGCAAGCTCCCTAGCGACTGACCAAAAAAGGAAAAAAGAAAACCCTTTCTGCAAAGTTTTTACCTTAATGAAAATATTGATAATTTTGTTAGCTGCATTTTTTTTGTATGGCCCATGGTGGCTTTAATGGTTACAAAAGACATATTTTTGGTCTATGTTTTTTGTGTCTTTTTGTGTTGAAGTCATTCAAGCATCATTCATAAGTAAGCCCTTTACTTAGAGACCTCAACCAGCTATTGGCCAGCAGTCTGTGTAATTTTCCCTTGTACTAATGATACCGTCATCCCTCTGTGGGAAAAAATGCAGACAACTACTGACATGACAAACAGAGAGGAGAAGAGATGGGAAAGCAGCCAGGGCCCTGCTCATCCCCTCTGCTTTAATCGTGAAGATTGTCGAGCAGAGTATTTATGAAACGAGCGCAGACAGGGCTGCTTCACATCTGCATTCTTATTTAATCCTGTAATTAAAAATAGGGCTTTTTCACATAGCGAAAACAAACAGATCTTTATCACACAAATCATTCACTGTGCTATGATAGGAATGCTTGGAGTCATGAAACTTTTTAATTATTTAAAATTACTGCATTTTGGTAAAAAATTTTATTACTTGTAATCAATAGCATGTGTTTGTTTTTTGTACTGCTTTCTTAAATGTTATTTTTTGTGGCATGCTCCTCATCAATAGTTAGAATTTTCTCATGGGTAATTAAACAAAATCAACATTAAACCATCAAGCTACACAGCAAACATTGTATATGATCATGAAAGTGCTTATAGGGAATAAGAGGTTGAGGACTGTGATTCCTGCAGTTGCAATCATGAATAAATATGCACCAATTACGTAGCGGTTCAGACCTTTCCAAACTACCCTGTTATTTAGTTATATACACTACCGTTCAAAAGTTTTAGAACACTTGCAAATTTCTTTTTTTTTTTGTTTAGTGATTTATTTTCTACAT
>JAQMYJ010000005.1:19282615-19301268 GCA_030014305.1 Clarias laeviceps
GTTTACAATTAAATCAATGTCAAACTGGCCAAAACACTCAATTTCAGTGGGGGTTGAATAATTTTGAACACAACTGTAAATAAAACATCAAGCTTTTGAAGCAAGTTTAGTCCAGAATTATTTCGAAAGATACAGTATTTTCTTTGTCATGTGTGCAATTAGTACGTTTCATGCTTCATGAAAACTGCTCTTCAATAAACAACCTGTTCCCATCATTCAGGGTTCAGTCTTATGAACTCTCTTCTTCATCAGCTCACCCCACAGGTGTGTTTACAGAGTTTATGTCAGGGGACTGAGATGGTCAGAAAACAGTTTAAATTTGAATCTGCTTTAGATCATCAACATTTTGACACCTTCAAAATTATGAGGCATCCAATAAAAGATTTTAGGACTCTATAATCCTCAAAAGATTAATAAACTCTATATTTATCGCTCAGTGAAGCAAAAAATTTTAATGGTCGTTTAAGAGTTAAACACTTGGATTGGTTGAACTTAAAATACATATTTTTATTTGCTTAAAATAAAATGTACATTAATTGATTGATTAGGTAATCAACCAAAATTTACATATTTGAAACCTATCCTTACCAAAGGTGGCAATAATTCTGAGCCTCACCTATTTTTTCTGGACTATAACAGTTATCATTATGCAAATTAATAAATAAAACACCTAGGATTTTATGTTCTCTGGTAATGATTAAAAAGTTTGGATTTCACTCACTTGAGTTTTCAGATCCCCAGGTCTGCAGACCGGGATAGAGAGGTGGTCTTGCCTCTGCAAAAGAAGCTGTGGATAAAGATTTTTTTTCCTATTAGGGCTGTACAAATAAAATGGTACAAAAATTACCAAAAGATTGCCTACTACATCATGATTTATTCAAAAATCTAAAAGCTTTTTTCTTTTCAAAATGAAAGTATAATACTGTCAAAAGAAGGAACAGAAGTTTGTTCCTAAATTAAGGCCCTTACCTTGAGCCCTTGGAGTGTAAGCTGGTGATCTCTGGCTTGGAGGTGCAGGTCTAGTTGGGGCTATACTCTGTAAGAATGACAACAGTATGTATGTCACATGTTCTATAGAAACTATACTCGACAATGCTCAATGCTCCCTCCAACAATGCTAACAATAATCCAAATCAGTAATATCACAAGTAAGCTAAAGCTGCTGCTGCATTTCAACACTGCCATCTGCCACAATCCTGAAGCTTTTTCTAATGAATAGTTAGGTTTAACAATTGCATACGCCATTCACACATACGGCACAAGACTCCTATTAAAAAAAATATAAAATAGGTTAACTAAAAGTCTTAATAGTTCTTTTGTTTATTCATCAGAGGGTTTTAGGATTTTAGGAATCGAATCAGTGATCAGAATGGGCTATTTTTCAGCTTGATTGCCTGATCAGCCTCAGACATGTGATTGTGTTCCTACAGTATAATGCATGGGCTTCTGAATGGTGCGACAGAAAAGCACTCATCCTATAATGACGTATGGTGGTGGTAACATTGCTACAGGGTCGCTTTTTCTCAGCTGAAACTGGGGCTATAAATACTAAATGTATTACTATGGCTCTAAATACTGATCTATTTTGGCAGATATACACAATTACACAGAACACAAGTATTGATTAGTTTAAAAATTTATCTGTGAAGCTTAAACATAAAATATATAAATCAAATCTGTATTTTTTTTTATTCAAAGATAAATGCTCTTTCAAGCAGCTCACAACAAAAGTATGCTCGGACTTGCAAATAGCATATCTTCTGATTCTTCACAGGTTTTATGAGGAGAACATTTATTAGAGAATCAAAGTTGAGTCCCACCATTTAAAAACAGCAGGCTAAAATAATCCTTTGTACAGTATATCGGTCCATAGAGTTTCTCAATCAACATCAGCATGGTGCTACATGAGATCTAAATCAAGTCATTCTGCTATGCATGATCAGTGTTGGTGCGTGGCTTTTTTTTGTTAGTGTTGTAAGTTGTACAGTATGTTGTGTTTTTGATGGAGCAGAACTGTGATGCAATTCGGTGTCACTGACAATAAAAGTATTTCTCTTATCATTTTGTACAAATCACAGTAAACAAAAGAATGGTTTCAGTAGAACAATAAGGATAAAAAAATAATAGGAATGAGTCAGTTAAAGTCCAGATCTATATCCCAAGGAAAACCTGAAAAATGAGTTTAGACAGGGTGTGCAAAGGACATCCCATTGCAGGCTGATGTGATGTGCCGCATTTTGCAAAGAAAAGTGAAGTAAAATTTCCAAACTGCGTGCCAAGTGTTAAACTCTGACCTGAATACATTTTGTGCTGTATTATAAGCAAAAGGTGATTTTTTATTTTTTTTAATGTGCTAGTTTCACAACCTAAACCAGGTTAGAGGAAAAAAATTTCACCTTTGTTTGATCATATACTAAAAAAACTAAAAACCTACAATTGGTAGGTTGATGTGTGGATTATTTTAATCCACTGTGCCTTTATTTTTGTTTGTTAGTTTGCTCTTTAATAGAACTCTACACGACAATACATTATTTTAAATTGAATTACAATCCAGAATACCTTTACTATCCCTTATGAAACACACGAGTGATAAAGAACACTGACCTTCCTACTAGGATTCATGTACTTGCTCTGCCAATCAGTGGTGTACTTTTCAGTGTAGTCCTCCAAAATAGCATACATGTCATAGGCTTCTGGAGGTGGTTCCACATCTCCATTGAGAATAGCAGATGCACGAATGTCTTGGCCATAGAACCTTCCAGAAAACAAATGATAAACATTTAGCAAAAGAGAAACAGTGTACAAAACATTGTAAAAAACTAATTATCCAAATGATCGTTAAAAGCTTAACATCATGTACTTTCTGTTAGTGTCTTTACGTTCCATCAGGTAGGAGCCAACAAGAGAAACTCCAGCATAGAGGCCACGTGACTTGCAATAGGAGAAGACAGCTGCCATGCTTCGGAATGCCACATCCGCCTCCAAATTCCTGTTAAAAACATTTAGACTGGTTTGTCTACGTACATGCACTGCAGTATCCCTATTCAAAAACAACAACCTGGCAATCACAGGCAATTCTCACTTAATGATTAGCTGTGACCACTACAGTGTTTAAAACTTTCCTGTACATTTTTTTAATTGATAAATATTTAGATTCACATGGCAACGCCATAAACCTAGAAAGCAATATAAATATACAGAGCATTGTTCTAATTTGGTCAATAAACAATAAAAAAAAATTCCCATACACACACAGACCAAAAAAAAAAAAAAAAAACAATAAAAAAAAAAAAAAAAAAAAAAAACAGATGGATCAAAGTATGTAATTAAACTACCAGTTCTTAATGTGGTAAAGTGCTACCTGTCATTATATATAATTCTCACCAAAAAAAAAAAAAAAAAAAAAAAAACGTACATCCTGTGCTTGCTCATGCTTGCTAAAAGCATAAATCACTTTTCGTCAACAGGAACTGGTCTCATGAGGCGCCAAAATGAAATTCAACACAACGTAACCAACATCTGTATTAATTTCTGTTACAGAGGGAACGAGAGCTCATGTGTTAAATATTATTCACGAATAATATTTAATAGGAGTAATATTGCATGGAAACAAGCAATATTGCATGTAAACATGTACATGCAATATAAATATTGTCATTTGGGAATTTACAATTAATTGACTTTAAATACTATTTAAAATCTATTTTGAAATGAAAGAAAATATTGGTTAATATATATTTTACAGTACAATCCATCTTTATGTGAAGAAGTAATTGTTAAGATCAGTGCTGATTTTAAATATCAACCCAATTTTGCAGATTTCAAGTGGGTGCATGTGCAGAAGTAATTGGAAATTGGATATTTTTCCCTTCCTATTTGCTCATAAAATCATGGTAGTAATCATGTACAGTGCATTTACAGTAATAAATCACTGAATCCAAAAACAACCACTAGATACCTTGGCTTATAGCCAGTGCTATATTCTTTGAAAATTTTTTAACATGGAATGAAACCCATCATAATGTGGACTGTAGTTCAGACTTTAGAAATATTTACAACCCATAACAGTGATGTGACTCAATCATCTGCTATTCAGATACCACCACCCGATCATTTCCCTTCCTCAAATATAGGTTACTGGTTAATACATGGCATCTTTACAAAAGGGTCAAGTTATTGGCCTGTGCCAAACATTTAAGCATTTGGCAGACGCTCTTATCCGTATCATATTTACAAAAGTGCTTGAGGTTACAGTCATTGGATAGATCCTTACACTGGGTTACTACTACACAAAGAAATCAACTAAGGAGGCTGCTGAAATTACTGCAGTTGGGTTAAGAACCGTTTAAAACAGTATTAAAACCTGGAAGCATAGCGTTAGTAGAAATGTGGTCCAAAAATAAATAAATATAAAAATCATGAATGGAGAACATGCAAATGCTTAAACAGCAAAATAAATAAACAATAAAATAAGTTAATTTCAAATTGCCAATACAACAAGAATATATAGCCATAGGAAATCCACTTGTTATTGAGACTAAATCAGGCAAAAATGCTTTAATGTGCATAAAGATTGGACTTTGGAGCAATTAAAAAAAAAAAAAAAAAAATTTTATCTGATTTATCCTACTCCAGAGTGATGCACCCATCATGCATAGTACATGCCTCTGGAGACATTTATGATCTGGGATTGCTTCAGTTAGGTCAGGTCTAGGCGCAGCAACATTATGTGGCTATAATATGAAGTCAGCTGATGACCTGCATGAACTGAATGACTAGGTTATCAAATCAAAGGACTTTTTCTTTTCTGATGGCACAGGAATATTCCAGGACTCAAATTGTGAAAGAGTGATGCTGGGGGCGCAAGTAATTACACACACACACACACACACACACACACACACACACACACACACACACACACACACACACACACACAATTGGCCACCGCATTGTGTGTGGTAATCAAAGTTAAATGCAGTAGAATGAAATCTTCAAGTGTGTGATTTTTTTTTTTTTGGGCCAGGCAGTGTAGGATCCAGACAAAAACTATGGTAACATCAAATAATAAATATCAAAATATAGCCTCAGGAACTTAGGGAGTGTGCCAAAAACAACTGCAAAAATGCCTGCGTCAACATCTCTAGTGCAAATAATAATAATCTGAATGAGACATCCAGAACATCAAGACATGTACCTGCTTAGCACAAGTACAAGTATATATTCTGATATGTTCCAAGAACTGACTACACTCAAGTTCATAAAGCACTGCTAAAGCCTTAATCACAGATGCTGGCAAAATGCTACAAATGTTTGGCATGAATATTAAAGGATTAGCTCTTACCTGCCAAGAGGGCCAACAGCCACAGTGCAGTTCCCTCCAAATGTAAGGTTTCCCCCTTTACTGAAAGCTTCCACAGCTCGCCGCTGATTTAAGATGATGACAAAGTCAGAAGCCTAAGGATGAAAAGCAGTTATAAGCACAAAAGAACTTTAAAAAGCCCTAACACCAAAAATGTGTTACACAGTCATGTTCAAAAGTTAGCACCCACTCTTAATTCGGTGGGGTTTTTAAAAAAACATTTTGGTACAGTAAAAGCATTAAAATTATCTGATCATAACAAGTCTCAGTATTAGGCAAATACAACCTAAGATGAACAACAATAGATAACTTTTTTCACCATGCCACAAAAAACTGGAGGTAATACCAAGTACTTACCATGACCCATAAGCTTGTACATCCACCTCCAGCAGAAATAACTTACAGTATAGTCGTATAAGAAATGATTACTTCATCACTCACATCATTCTTGTGGAGGAATTTTGGAACATTCTTCTTCACATTGACGCAGTTAATTAACGTTTTCAGACTTTTGCTTGTGTATAGCTCTCTTAAGGTCCCACCACAGCATTTCAGTTGGGTTGAGGTCTGGACAACTTTAGCTGTCAGACAGACGGCCTCACATTTGCCTCTAGAATACTCTGGTATATAGGAGTTCATGGTTGACTTATTGACTGCAATGTGACCAGGTCCTGTGGCTGCAAAATAAGCCCAAATCATCACCCCTCCACCTCTGTGCTTGACCGTGGGTATGAGGCATTTCTGCTGGGTATTAGGACAACTCCAATTTGGTCTCATCTGTCCATAGGAAATTGTTCCAGAAGTCGTGTGCTTTGTTCAGATGCAGCTACTACTACCACTCAGTCGGGAGGGCTGAAGACCATCATCATGTTTCTCCTCCGAACCACGTGACGCCAGCTGACCGCATCTTTTCGAACTGCTCGCTTACGCACCGTTGGGGGCGGTGTAACACACTCGGAGGACAGCGCTATCCGCTCCTTCCGCTTGCGTGAGCTCACAGACGCCCCCTGATTGGTTGTAGAGCCGTGATTAACGTGGGAGCACGAAGTACCTCTCATCTCACCCCTCCCGATTGGCTAGGCCAATCAGCTCTCTCTAGACTTCCGGCTGCGAGAGGTTACAGCATCACCCGGGAATCGAACCAGCGATCTCGGGATGATAGGGCAAGCACTTTACCACTCGGAGGCCGTTCAGATGCAGTCTTGCCTCAATTACGCTTTTTTTTTTTTTTTTTTTTTTTTGACAGAAAAGGCTCTCTCCTAGCAACCCTTCCACACAAACTGTACTTGTTCAGTCTTCTTCAAATTGTGCTGACATGGACTAACATTTAAATGCTTAGTGAGTCCTGTCGGGTCTAAGATGTACCTCTTGAATATTTTTTTTGGTTTTCTCTGAGCGTATGGTGTCACCTTGGAGTGAATGTCCTCACTGTAGAACGCTAAACTCCAGATTGTTTGTAAATGGTTTTATAACCCTTTGCAGATTGATCGCTTCTCCAAGACAATTAACAAATGTCTTTCCCTCTTGGCATTTTGTGAACACACACCTGAATGCTCCAGACTAGCAAACTGCCAAAACTTTTGCTTTTAAAGAGGTCTGCACATCTGCTGATCATGAATTAATAACGGGCTGCTGATTAGCAGCATCTGTTGCAACTTCTGTGAAAGCAGTAAGAGGGGGGCCTTAGTATTGCCCACATGTTTTATTTTCTTTTTGGCTTCATTTATTTTTTAAATAAATAATTGCATGGTGTAAAATGTTATGTGGTGGTGTTCGTCTGTTGTATTTGCCTGAGATTCGCTATGATCTGTGATTTTAATGTTTTTTTTGTGCTAACTTCTGACCTTAACTATATCACTTTAAGGATAACCAAACTCTTAATACCGCCATCCTGCTTTCTCTTCAACACATGTATTAAGAAAACATAACTCATTCCCAGCACTGGATGAAAAAAAACATTCCATGCCAAGTTTTGGCTCCTTCTACATTTCTTAATTCTTTATTTTTCCTGCCCTGCTCACTGGAGGTTGAGGCATGATGGTTTGTGAAGCTGCTTTGATACAGTCATTTGAATAAACAGTGCTTTTCATTTGACCTTAAAAAGATTATAAATACTTGTGTGCATTACATTCAAAAGGAAAAAGAAATACAGTAAATACATAGTGTTCCATGTACTGTATACACTACATCTGCAACAATGTCATCGAACACAGGTACTCAGTACACAACGGGTCATCCAATGGTAAAACCGTAGGCCATAAAACACAAAGCCCGACTTTCTTTTCCTGATGCTGACAAATGACCAAATGACCTTTGCAGGAGCACATGTACATGATTGCGTGGGCCAAAGATAGAAGGATCCAGTCACTGTGGTGAAAAATGATGAAGCCAGTTCATGAGCCTCAAATAGCTCTCTATTTAAAGGGCACCAGCACCATTATGTATAAAGCTCATGTGAAATCCTCTCACAATCTTATATGTCAACTGACCACCCCCCCTCCAAAATAAAATACTCATGAGCTAAAAGCTGAGTGTAAAAGTTTTAGAAACATTTTCAAAGAGAAATACAAACTGCAATTGAATTTTTTTTTTTTAAATAAATCTGGATTTCTTGTATGCACTTTGATGTAAAAAAGATTCCAAAATGAACCACCATCAGCCACACCCTACCAGCATAGTACAATCCAATTTCAAGTAAACACACAGATACATTTTTCTCCCATGTTGTTGTTGCCTTATTGTTGTTGGTATTGCTGCACCCAGCATGGGGTCATCACAGCAGACCATCCACTCTGCACACAAGCTTGGCATAGGTTTTACACTGGATGCCCTTCCTGACACAACCCTCCCATTTTTTATCCGGGCTTGGGACTGCCACTGCATCTTAGTCATAAAAAATTTTCTATATTGTGATTTTTTTTTTTTAAATCATGATATGGAGTAACCTGGATTTGCAACTTTTTAATAAAGATAACACAAGTGAACTTACAGCTTGTGAACTACATCTACATTCTACAATATACCAGTGCTAAATGTACAAATACAAGGTCTGTCCACTAAGTATCCAGCCATGTAAAATGAAAGATAGATACAGTTACTGAAGATATTGAAGAAATATTATATGTAGTAAATAATACCTAAAATGATAGTAGTAGTAAAATGATACCGCATACCTTGGGACCTCACGCAACTCCACTGTTAAAAACCTTCTGCAAAATCCTTTGTTTTAAACGGCATTTTCCTGTATCTAACAGACGTTCTGAAATCTCTTTCCTTTCAAAGGTGATTTTAATTTTGGGAAAAGTCAGTAGACACATGGCACCAATCTGGGCTGTGTGAGGCTTGGGTCACCTGGGTTAAGTCAGTAGTTTGATGTTTCGCCAAAAAACATCAAAAACTTATAAAATCATCTGAATATTTTCCACGAAAGAATTTAAGCTTAATGGAAAATTTGATGCAGACTTATGCAAGTGTGTGTGCATGCTCTTAACACAGGGAACCAGAGCCTAGATGAAGTTAATTCCATTTGCCTGTTTTGAACAGTATATCCTGCAGCTGTATTCAGACACAAAATTAATAATTAATTTCATTCAGATGTCATGTTTTTGAGAAATAGACACCTTGCTACATATTTGGTTGTTGCAGTGATGATACATATTTTTAAGGAAAATAAACTGTCGCTTAGACTCAGATTATTCTGTCCATAATTTTAGCACAATATATTAATGTTTACAGAAAATTTCAGATACCAGTTCTAAATCCATTTCCCATATTCCTGAACTGTTTAAGAGCACAACATTGAAATTATTGACAGTTCTATTTTACTTGACTGTGTGACATTATATGTCATCACCTACAATTTGGCTACTCATTAGCTAGGTAATGGTTCGATGTACAGTACATGCAGTTAAGATATAAATCACCTATGACTCTGCTATGAATCATGTAAAACTTAAGCAAAATTACACAAATGGCTCCTAGTCAAAGCTGTCCATATCAATGCTACACAAGGAATTTAGGCAATTCTTTGACTCTATGTTCCATTACAAAAAGACACAAACTGCCTAAGAAAATACAATGCACCATTGAATAATCTACAATCTTTTGATTACATTTAAAATCTCTGAGCATAGTTAAAAATTTTGATGGCTACAATTTCTCAACAATAAACCATGTCAAACTTAAAATTTCCTACAGTTTTAAAATTAATTATAGTGGTTTGAGATTAAATGAGCTTTCTCAGTATTTCATAAACTCCTAACAAAAAATAAATGGGACGAGACAAATATCATCCAACAGTACTGGAGCTCTGTCAGAGAACAGGATTAACATATCCATGGATGACAGTAGGTTTATTATTCCAGATCCACACTCTCTACTGAAAGGCCTACAAATAGTCCTCATTAATTATGATAATTTTTTATTCCCCATATTAACTTTATGATCTAAAGAGAAAGTACACGTCTATGAAGTGAGATAAATCAGATTTAAGCAAAAACCTACCTCCAATCCAATTTCAAAACCTCCACCAAGACCAGCGATACCAATGGCTGTGGGAGCTGACCATCCTTAATTACACAACAAAAACAAAGTCATGTTTAGTAAGTTGCATGTCACTGCCAACCAAAAAAAAATATTGTTGCACACTAATAATTTTTTCAACTGCTTGTAGTTTTGATTATAGCGCACAAAATGTGGTGGCCAAATCGTGTGTGAATATTATTTCTCATGCACCAGAACCAGTCCTTCACAATTTAAGTCCCAAAATCTGCCTGTGCCACCAAGGAAGAAAAAATGCATTGATTGGATAACCTGGTCATAATTCAGTACAGATAATCAGCTGACCATGATAGGTGCATTGATTCATGTTTGACACTTTTAAAACCATGACTTTTTTGGCCAGGCAGTGCATGATCATGAACCATATGGTCATATGGTGGACAGCATATACTGTAATGCATGTTTCAAAATTTGCTACGTACAGTAATGACTTTAGGATTTTCATCTCTGATTAGAACTTTTTCAGCAATTAACAGAACCATGTACGATGAGATAAAATCAATCACCAATTCGTTAAACAACAGTTAAAATACAAGACATTCTAGACCAATAATAAGCAAAAGATAGGATTTTTTTTTTTCCTTAAATGGTCGCACTATAAATGTATTTAACATTTATTTGCAATGCTTTAGTATGGGTCAACTGTAAACAAACAACTATACATTTACTATAAATACAGTAGATTGTAGCAATTATACCATTCGCATTTATTGTCATCAATGCTATAGGAACACGGAGTAGATTTTGGCTTTGTTTAAACATCCATTCCAATAATTTGGGAACATTATATTTGTAATGCAGTGTATCATAGGGATTTCAAAGAACCTTGATCATTTTTGTTGCACCCACCCACTCAAAAAGCACACTATAGACTGTTTTTAGCCACTGTAAAACTATACTATAAAACTGTTTTTAATAGCATAAAACAGATGATAAATTGTTGGTTTTGCATGTATTATAAACATTTTGAATTAGTTTTTTTTTTATTACAAGATTTATAGAAATACCATTTTATTGGCTCTCTTTAGCTTCATTAGTATAATTTACATTAATGCAAAGAATTCTGTCAAGTCTTACATTTATATGCAAGGCCTTATTAATAAAGTATTTAAAAATAAAAGTCAACTTACTTCCATCAGGAAGACGAGAAATTACTATCCCACTTCCCCCTCGAGCAGTGATCATGAATCCTGCTTTGATGACTGATAAGATTGCCAGTCCATGAGCTTTGGCGATCACATGGGCTTAATTGAACAGAAAGAAAAGGGAAGGGAAGGTCAATCAATGAACAACTACAGCTCTTTAGAAATATCTCTAAATATGACAGGCCATACACACAATCCACATAAATCACATTAATTCCCCCACAGAGTCCTCTCAAACCAGCTTAACCAGGGAAATGTAATCTTAGCATCAGCTGCTTCTGAAATTGATAAGATTACTAATGTAATCTCATCATCAGCTGCTTCTGAAATTAGGAGTCTACATATTAATATCAGAATATAATTCTAATGTGATATTGTACGTTCACAGGTAAAGTGAACAATATAAAAAGCTATGTTACGTGAAGAAAGACACATGAATGGAGACTAATGAGATTCATGCACTCTTTAATAAATGTAGCATATACTATGCACCTAAATCTCTATCAATTAGCAAACCAATATAATAAAAAATAATGTCTAACTATACAGCTTGTGCAGGTGATGTAATTAGAGATGTGGCTTTGTTAATGCTTCCAAGTGAAGGTAAAGGATGATTGTCCGGGCTTAAATTCTACCATTATGGAGACCTGCTGTCTGTTGCTTACTATGGGATGGAAAATGTGATACAGGATTGATACACCTACAAGACAGGAAATAATTATGTGACGTGATAAATACTTTTGCAATGTCATCATTACAATCTGTTTAAAACTATATTTCATAAACCGTTTTTTTATATACACAGTTGCAGCAAATGGATACATTTATAGAACAGGTCCGAATTCCCACGATGCAGCAGCGTGCTGACGTGTACTCTGAGAAAGAGCATTAACAGTAAACAATGGCTCAGGCAAAGCCCAACAGCAAGCAATGAACAAAATGTGCGAGACACTCCGGTCCATAAGCTGTTTTTTCTGCTGAGTAAAGATGCAAAAACAATAAGACTTAAGATCGGTTCTTTTCAGGTTATACTAAACGGGAGAGCAGCAAAAAAAAGCCAGAAATATTTTCTCAAATAAGGCAAAGTATAATCAAATTATAGCAGCCGTTGGCCATTTAGTGCAGCTTGAAATCTAGAAAGCTATTATTTGGAGTCAGAATTAAATTTGTAAATGATGGGTTTTTAGTGCAAACCAAGTAAAGCCTTTCTCTACCACCTAAAAATGATGGGCCACTAACAGGATACCATTATAGAATAAGAGCATACAGTACCTAATACTCAGTTGTCACTGTTTCTCTCCATATTTAAAGTTCTACTCTATCATCTCATTATCATCTTTTGGTCTCAAACTCCGATATCTCCTGCATGTCTGAAAACACGTTATGCCCATGTCTTATTCATTATGAAGAGAAATGCTCTGAACTGTCAGACATACTGTATAGGATAGAATGTAAATCATTATATTCTACATTATCTTATCAGACAAGGTTTATTATAGAGTACTGATCATCAATCAGATTTTTAAACCAACATAATAATATTTCTTTCATACGTTACTGATGTAATTTTTCTTTTTTTAATACTCTGGAGATGGTGATGATTAAAAAAAAAATATATATAATTAGGCACAGTATTTTGTAAAAGCAAGCTGGGAGAATGACTAACTAAAATGATTATTATTAATAATAATGAAAGTAATCACTCATTGATAAAAATGTGTACTTCTGTTAATGTTTTGATAAAAACAATTTTAATAAATGATAAAAAATTTTATGAAATAAAGCAACTGATAAATGTTGTTTACCTGGAATAAGCTTGTCAGGGCCTTGTCTGTTGGAAATCTCAGTGAATTCCCGCAGGATTTTAGCAGCCTTTTTAGCTTCAGACTTTAGGTTGGATGGAATTGGGTTGTTCACTGTAAATAAACAAGTGAACATTATACTCATGTCATATTAATTAAGGCATTAATTGGATTACTTAAGATTTGTAGACTTCTGTCAAACAGGAAATCAAAAAGCTCAAAGAAGCCTAAAAACCTTGCACAGTTGGTTGGAAAAACTGCTAATACAACCTTAAAACCCCTAATAATTAATGGAACATCTTATTTTCAATCATTTTTTAAAGATTAATTTTAGCCACAAGAGTTCACCTTGGGTCTACATTGGTGGTAAGCCAATATAGGAGAAAGTATAATTTTATGTAATTTTATCATTTTAACTTCATGACCTTAGCTGATCATTGATCATGCGAGATAAAACTGACCTTAAATAGAGACTGGCTTTACTGGACATAAACATACAGAAAAAGTTAGAATGTTAAAGTGACACTGTTGGTGTCACCGTAGCCATAACAAACAAATTAGTGTTTGACATAATTAAAAAACATAAACAAGTAAATAATTATAGGAGTGTCCAACTATAAATCGCTTCTGGTCAAATATCACTCCATAGGTGTCTATCCCCACCCTCTAATGTATGAGTAATAGCACAAGCTAAACAGGTATTTTGTTGTATCATTCAAAACATATTGTACTGTATCTTCCAATCCTCATCCACCCAAGATATCTGCTTACATCATTCGAAGTTAAAATGCCAAAAAAAAAGGGAAGAAAAAAAAACCAACACTAAAACATAACTATCTAAATGAATTGTTCCACATTTATTAGAAATGTCAGACATGTACTATGCTCATAAATAGTACTGTATAATTAACTGCAAAAAAAAAAAATCTAAATTGTGATATTGACCTGTGCAATTATTTAATAATAAAATCCTGCAATTTTTTTACAGTAATATAAACATACTGTAGTCAGGGATTTAGAGTTTGTAGTGAATATTGTTTGGAAGCAAAACTGGAGCAATTTAATAGTTAAAAATCAGAGTTTAAATGGCAATACTCAAAATAATCTGCAATGTGATTTTTAAAAACTTTTTTAAAAGACTCTTAACTGGTCAGATTATACACGCAATATTTTATTTATATATACTGAAGTAATTTAGCAGTCATTGTTATGCCTGTGCACAACAGCCCAACACTTCCATACTGGAAGGCCTTATATTCAACAACCCTCTGGTAGGCACTGAACTCTGAACAATTGTTAAATATTTGTATTATTTTCAGTCTGTTTAGATTGTGAATGTATGCCGTGTACGCCATGTACTTTGTCTTATATTGTTTCCAATGATAATGTGCAAAAATTGCTCTCATGCTCCCCTTGTTATAGCCGAAGTTAAAACATCCAACTGGTTGAAATAAGTTATTTTTGGCAACTGGTGCCTAGTCATACTTTACACAGGGAGGTGCTTGGAAAATGTCACTTTCAAGTTCACTGTCAAGTTTTGGAATTCCTAAAAACAGCTTTGACAACAAATCAATTCTCCATTACATGTGGGAGACATCTGCTTCAATACAAACACTAACGCTGAACACGGCAGGCACCAATTAGGATGTTTTGAAAATGGGTGCCAATCTCTTGGTACCTATTCATTACAGTACATAGCCAAATCACAAAAGGATTAACTATGATGAGTAACAAAGAAAACACTGCACAACAATGCAATTATTTTAACTACTTGTGGATAGAAGATGACTAGAATATGTCACATTTTTAAATTGTGATATTAATGGTTCATTATACTGTACCACAGTTACAAATATCAATAAATCATATGAGTAAGGCAGTAATGATAATTACTGGACCAGAAAACTTAATCGGTATTATTAGAGGTAGTAGAAGAAGTGGTAGTAGTTTCATCATTATTATTTTTTTTTTTTTTTGCCAAAAGATCAAAGTATGGCAACACGGGGTGGATTAGTGTTTAGCACTGTGGTCTCGCACCTCCAGGTTTGAGATTTACATATCGGGTCTGTATGAATATTCTCCCCATGCTTGGTCAGTTTCCTCCATATGCTGTACACTGGTTTCCTCCAACAGTCCAAAGAGATGCAGATTATGATGATTAGCATTTCTGAATTGCTTGTAGTACGTGATTGGGTGTATGCTTGTGTACCCTGCGACGGATTGGCACCCCATGCAGGGTGTATTCTGGTCTTGTGCCCCAAGTCTCCTGAGCCTCCAGTGTCCATCAACAGGACAAGCAGTATAGAGAATAAGTGAGTTTAAAGTCATGACACCTTTATTATCTATTGTTACAACATGGTTCATATGGGAAGTATTTATCAAATAATCATATGCTCCCCACCAACTTATTTTTTTCTATTTTCTAAAAAAATGCTTTAGCATGAAGTTAATATGACAAACATGCAGCTTGTCACGTTATGCTTAAAGGCTGTCCCATGTCAGAAATCATATAGGAACAACCTACCAAGTACTGAGACTAAATAGTCTTTCCAAAAATGCTAAATCATAGAAGATTACACAAATTATTTTAGTCTGTCTACAGGGCATGTCAGTCATACATGTCTCTGGGAATGAGCTGTTTCCAGAGAAATTATAAAGTACGAGTATTTTACGAGGGAAAACGGAACACAGGTAAGTAAGTAAAAACTGCTTTTATTTCTCTATATAATCCTGTTACACAAACGCACTTATCCCAGCATTTTACTAATGCTTGGCTACCATTAAGGTATAAAGTTTTCTTAATACACTGAAGTACTTCTGGACTGGCTTTTTCATGTCACTGCTGAAACACTGGCCCCCCAAAAACTCCTTTAATGGTCCAAACAGGAGTGAGCTCAGGACTATATAGGAAATGTGGCAATACCACTGGGAGTAGGAGGTCATGCATTATCCTGAAAACTGAATGCCTTTGGCAATCAAGCCTGGTCGTATGCAAGCACTAGTGAAATGCTTAATGTAGTGGAGGATTATATAGAGAAATAAAAGTATTTTTTTAGTCACACATGTTCTATTATTTGGCACAAACAAATGGCCCAGTTTGCCCGAAATGTAGAAAATGAACACACACACACACACACACACACACACACACAAACACAAGCTTGTGACAGAGCCAGAGAAAGGGGAGGAGGAGAAAGGGGGACGACTTTCACACACATACATACCAATTACAAAAATTTTAAAAATGCGTTACGCGTACACACGTGGTCAGTGTTATAGTAATATATGAGGAATATATGTACGTGCACTGAGACCCAGCAAGAGAGACTAATATCCACAATACTGTTCGTATTTCAAGACCTTTTTTTTTTTTTGCTCGTCTTGCGAAACACTCTCAGACCAAGGTACTCGCAATCCAAGGTTCCACTGTATTAAGTTTTGTTTTCAAGTTGTATTAAGTTTGTTTAATTTTATGAAAAAACAATGCTGTAGGCCAATATTTTATCTGTATTCTCAGAGGTACCACAAACTTTACCTAATTAAGAACAAATGATCCAACAACTTCCACAGAGCTTCCACACTTTCAAATATTACTTAATTGCCTGAATTAATGTCCGCATTTACTGTACATTTGCAAAAAGCTAGAAAGAATAAAAATTTCTAGTGTAAACTCAGCTCTACATAGATCATCTACCCTGATCCTGTTCTCGTCGTCTCCAAAAACCAAGTTTGAGCTGAGGTTGTGACCTTATACATATTGTATTACACGGACAAGTAAATTACTTACAGATAACTGTGGGGGAGTATGTAGTTTATTTAAAAAAAAAAATAAGCTACACACTCTACAGCATTAGATACGAGTTCTTGCTCTACAGTACCATGTATTGGAAAATTATTAATAATTCTATCATGCTTAAACAAAAAGACAAATCCCTCATACTGTATTTGTCTTTTGGATTTTCTGATCCTGATCTGGCATGTCTCCTGTTCCTACCTGCATTTAGAACACGTTATCTGTTCAATCAAAATAATTCGCATTAGGTTACATTTGTAATGTACTGCATCATGCTAAGGCACAGAATGATACCGGTAGGATTCCATGCAAAGCACACTGAAATTTAAATGGAATTAATTTTATGCATACAGTACACTTCTGCACTCCACACCTGACTCAACCTGACATCTGGTCTATTATTCAAGTTAAATAACAGCTGACATGAATTCCACTCATACTTTAAGAAAGGGTATGACTCTGCAATTTAGTCCAGTGGCATTTTTTTGTTTGTTTTTCACCAACATGTCCCTAATAAGACAATGCGATCTGCCTGTAGTGCCTTCTCTTCCTTCAAATTGTTTAAAGAGATGCTGGCCAAAACAAAACATTGGAAAATTTTATTCAATTAAGCCCATCTACCCATATTTAGGTTTAATGCACTCTACCAAGGTATTGCCACTTCAGGTTCTGTTTACCTCATGGTAGGGGGAAAAAAATAATAATCATAACCCATAGCAGGGTGCCCAAGGTTATGTATAACCTACTACTTTTCTTAGCAAGTCACAACAGTAGTAAGTCTATAAAAAACTGAAATCTCATAATACAACAACCCTGCCATTGTTAAAGTCACCACGATAAATTTGTTATTCCATTCTGATGTTTAATAGGACCATTAACTGAAGCTCTTGATCTGTATCTGCAGGATTTTCACATTTGTGCTGTGAAATAGATGAATGTGCAGGCATGCGGGGTTGACTGCAGCTCTCAAACAGTCCTAGGATTTAAATTTACAAACGCTTATTCAACAACTCCTAACTTTTACTACTTAATTACTACTCTGAGATAATTGTAGCCAGTTTATAAATGGTATATACAGTGCATTACAATTACTCCCATTTTTATAGGTATTACACTGTCAGTTGCCTTAGGAAACGTGTGTGATGTTCAGAAGTCCTTGTCCAGTCATGTTGTGTCAGTTTTAATTACACAGTCCATTGGTAGTTATTTATTACACCTAGTCTATATTTTACATTGAGTCAGTGCCATATACAACACCATTCAACCACCATGTACACACAATAAATACAGAGATGATGTACCTACAGTAAAGTGCACTTAAATGTATGCTACTGTATAGCATGAGTCAATATGGATAAAAGTTAGCTAAATCTTTAAAAAATAAATTATATACATATACATACACACATATATACACAGTACTGTGCTATACTTTATGCAGAAATGTTTTTAAAAGCATCTTTTGCTTATGCCATATTTTTGTATGTGCACAAGACTTTTGCACAGTACCATAAGTAAAATAGTTATGTTTTACTGAGCTTGCTGGAGAATGAGATCTTCTGATAACTTGGTCACACTCGCTCCTTTCTATTGTTATGCAAATCCCAGGAGCGTACATTAGGTTTTTTATTTCCATCTGAAAACTGATCTGTCTTGTACTATATTTCTTTCTTTACAGCCATGCATATATTCTCCTGTAATGTTATTTATTACCTTAAGTTATATATGGAAATACTGAATGGTTTTGTACATAATTATGCAGACATGATAAACATATACTCTGAGGTCAATAAGTATTTGATCACCCTGTGATTTTGCAAGTTCTTTTACTAAGAAATCATGGAGGGGTCTACAATTTTCAGCATAGATACATTTCCACAGTGAGAGACAGAATCTAAAAAGAAAAATCCGGAAAAATCACATTGTATGATTTTTTAACAATTTATTTGTGAATTACTGTGTCAAATAAGTATTTGATCACTTGCTTATCA
>JAQMYJ010000005.1:19307899-19330723 GCA_030014305.1 Clarias laeviceps
TCTCCACATCATTGCATTCAGTTTTTATTCACAATTTGTTTAGTGTCCCAACTTTTTTGGAATCCGGTTTGTAGTTTAAGTTATGTTTGAAATAACTATGTAGTGAAGGTATGTTTGAAATAACTAGCTATGTAATGAATGTATGTTTGAAATAACTAGCCATGTAATGAATGTATGTTTGAAATAACTAGCCATGTAGTGAATGTATGTTTGAAATAACTAGCTATGTAGTGAATGTATGTTTGAAATAACTAGCTATGTAGTGAATGTATGTTTGAAATAACTATGTAGAATGGTTTTGTACATAATAATGCAAACATGATATACAGCGGAACCTCGTCTAAAAGTTCTTTAGGGCGAAAAATTTGTATTGCGATACAAATTGTGTCATAAGAGATAATCTTGTTGGACTTTAGACTGCTCCGATTGATGGGTCGCCACAGCAGACCATTCAATCCGCACACATACTGTATGTTTACGGCAGATGGCCTGCCTGATGCAACCTTCCCATTTCATCTTGGTATAACTTGTGTTTGGGCACTGGGTAGGAATTAAACCTGAGCCTTCCTCATGAGAAATAATGTAAATGCAGATTATCCATTCCTGCCACACACACACACACACACACACACACAAAAGAGCACACACGAAAAGTCACATATCTTTTAAACACAGGCCGAAGACAAAGTTGGTTTCATGGTTTGACTCTTTTGAAACCGTTTCGCTGACTGAAAAGAATTGGGAAACACTTTTCTTGGCTTGACTTCTGTTCTGTAGATATGCAAAAAGTTTGTTTGTTCTGTCATGATTAAAGCTGACTTCATTCTATAAGAAATGTATCATTTATTATTATACAATAAAGTCCATTTAATATTAAAGCATTCAGAATATTTCGTCTTCCACATGTAACCAAATAATCGTGACGACACAAATATGCAAATAATGCTATGACCTCTCCTGGTGAATCTAGCAAGTTTTTGAGCGTGAGTTATTTATCAAATTACCCCTGAAACAAGTTGACAGCTGCTTTTCCCCTGCACTCAGGATACTAGTCTTGGTAGTGATGAAATCCCCCATACAGTACTTATTTTAAAAGGGTGACTAGGCTTTTCTAGGCCTGTTCTAGATTTTTACAGAAGATTATGTTAAAGTTTCGATCAGTCCACTAGAAGGTAATCAAAATACGAGTTTGTATTTTAAGTAGCCATCCAATTACAATAGTAAGATTGTGTTGAAATTATCTTGGAAACTTTGTTCTTCCAAACTGCTGCACTAATGGCGCTCCATAGCCTTCAGCTCATTCTGATGGGAGCAGACGCTTCCTAAACCAGGAACAGGCTAAGTTTGTTAAAAAGCGAGTGTACACTGTCTAAACTGAGTGTCGGAAGACAAAGGAGAAAACTTTCATTTGTACTTACTTTTTTTTTACTGAAAGCGGATATTGTTTTGCGAGGGCTGGAGACGCCGAATATCAGGATTTTGACTTCTCACACCTGGCGCAGGTGAAACTGCCTTCACTTCCGATACACCTGTCAAACCTGTCGCCCTGGTCTTAAAGGACCCCAAGTAACAATTGCACTAAATAAAATATATTCATATACCTCTCTAAAACGTAAACAAAGCCTTATTAAATTGACTCAGAATTTTTTTGCGGGAGAGAATAGATTATATTGTACCATGTTCATAGTTTTGGATCAGGCACAGTTTGGACAAAGCTGAAAAAAAAAATGACGTCGCCTGAATGAGGACCCAGAGCGCGTTGCCATGGAGACAGCACCTGCGCAGACGTAAGCCCTCGCTAATATAATGCCATACAAGGACACAGTAATGTCAAATAATAAATAAAAATTGCGATAATATATGAAATTATGAAACAGATAATTTATGTTAAAGAGTGAATATAATACGGTGTTATAATAATAATAATACAAAAGCATAATTTTCAGATAATTTTCTACATGGGATCTAATGGGAGCAGAGCACAAAACAATTTATTATTAAGAAAAAATCAATTAAATCACATTAATTCAGAATAATCAGTTCTGTCAAGGTGGGTTGGAAATGGAATAGTCCAACCCATTTATTTCACAATTTAAAAATATGTGAAATAAATAAATGTTTCTTTCTTTTTTTTTGTTTGTGTTTGTTTGTTTTTGTCAAATTTTTGATGGCAATAACATTGGCCCAAGAATGTTTTAGTTTCTAATCCATAAGTTTGCATGTTAATTAAAAGGCAGTACTGTGGCCTTGCATCTTCAGGGTCAAGGGTTCGATTCCTGCCTTGGATCTGTATGCATGGAGTTTGCATGTTCTCCCCGTGCTTTGTGGGTTTCCTCGATCTGCTCCGGTTTCCTCACACTGACCAAAAGCATGCAGATCAGGCTGTTTCTAAATTGAAACACCAATTAGCCTGATCTAATCAGTTGGTTTCGTGGTTGTTAAATATGTAATAAAAAAAATAAACCTTTTAATTAACTTTTTTTAATGTAAAAAATGTTGTTTTTATTTAAGTCAATCACATTGTTGTTTTTTTCTTTCAGAATTCGTCCACACACTCACTCACTCACTCATCTTCTATACCGCTTTATGCTGTATTCTGGGTCATGGGGGGCCTGGGGCCTATCCCAGGAGGCTTAGGGCACGAGGTGGGGGACACCCTGGACAGGGTGCCAATCCACTGCAGGGCAAGAATTTGTACAATCAAGGCAATAATTTGTGTGTGTGTGTGTGTGTGTATATGTGTGTGTGTATATGTGTGTGTGTGTGTTTGCCCTGTCCAGGGTGTACCTGCCTTGTCATTTGAGGTTGTCGTTCTTCTGTCATCCTACAGGGGGTGTGCTCTAAACTAGTCACACACTGGCAGGCAGCATCATATCTTGTGTGGGAGCAAATTAATTGTGAAGTTTGTTTAGAATTATATTGAAATACGAAACAGAATCTAATATAGAATCGGGATATTTATAAAATCTTGATACTTCTAGAATGGCAATACAAATCAAACATGCACTTAGGTATTGTGATAATAAGCTATCAGGTAATTTTCATCCCTGCAGAGCCTGCCTCAGCTGCCTCGACACTGCTGAGTGCCCAAACAGGCTTTGTTCTATTAGGATTTGCTTGAAAACAAAATAAGGATTAATTCTTTATAATTCAGGGTTCTTAAAAAAATTAACAACTGATTAATAAAAAAACTGAAAACCAATATCTGTTAATTATGCCATGAACAAACACCTTTAAACAAACAGGCACCTACATACCAAATGGATTCAGGATCAGAAGTATTAATCTTATATTTTATTAAACACTTTAATAGCTTTAATACTTATTAAAAAGGGAAGCAATGACAACCAACGTAATGCCAGCTTGATAAATACTAGATCACCGACAGTTATAGGTCACGCTTTAATTAAAACAGCCTTTCATAATGGTGTAGATTACAGTAGGTCAGCCCTGTTGACTAGCTTTTGCAGTTATCATTCATATGGCTGTGTTTCATTCATCAGTAGGGGGCAATATGTGATTCTACTATGTGTTTAAGACGACTTATTGACGCCAACTAAGAATCTCCTGGGGAAATTCAAACGTCAAAGTTTTTTTATTCTCCTTTTTGTCTAAGGTTACATCAATGTGTCCTGACAGGAATCCCTGTTTTTGGCATCTCAAGAAAAACCTGTCTTTTTTCCACTGCCCTGTGAGCTAAGATCGGATTAGTCAATGGTAATATTATAGCACAAAATAATTTCAGTGTATAAAAGCATGACGTATGTGAACACAGACTAAAATAAACTTGGTATGCGTATGTGTATGTCTTAGGTTTCAGCTCTTATGCATACAGTATAACAACCGTTTTACATTTCAGTGCTGGTTTCGTGGTTGTCAAATATGTAATTTCAAAACAAAAACCTTTGACTTAACTTTTTTAAATGTAAAAGGTGTTGTTTTTATTTAAGTGTGTCACATTGTTGTTTTTTTCTTTCAGAATTCGTCCACACTCACTCACTCACTCATCTTCTATACCGCTTTATGCTGTATTCTGGGTCATGGGGGGCCTGGAGCCTATCCCAGGAGGCTTAGGGCACGAGACGGGGTACACCCTGGACTGGGTGCCAATCCATTGCAGGGCAAGAATTTGTACAATCAAGGAAAAATTTACATATTTATATGGTTTTATATTGAATACCTTGCCTTTGTTGCCAGGGTTCCTAACACAGCAGAGCAGACTCACTATAGCTTCATTAGACAAATTATCTTGTGTCACTATTTTGGTATAGTAAGATCATAAAGATTGTATGTAAGATATAAATATTTTATTTGATCACGTATGACCTTTCAAGAAAGTAAACAATCACGGGCTCAGTCACGATATCTATAGGCCCATGGAAAAATTCAGGAATTATTTATTCTATTTATCCATCTCTAATATCCACTTTTCTAGTATCACAGTGGATCTGGGACAAGGATCTGGGGGAAGGAATGGGACAGCAGGCTGCTGCAGGCCACCATTCACACAATGCCCAAAAATCTTATCAGTCCATAACATTCAACATGGTTAGGCAACATTTACAGTAGGTTAGCTTGGGTGATTTTTTCCCTTATGCAAGTGTTTCAGTCTAGCCACTCCATCCAGGACAAGTGAAGAATATACGAGATTGGTGTCATATGCGGAGTCACTTACCAGAAATTTTTTTCATTTTCTTTAATGTTGCCAAAGTTGTTATCTTGTCAAGTTTTCATCTTGTGGTTTTGTCCATTTTAAAGGAACATCCTGTTCTCGGTAATGTCACCGTCATACTCCATTTTTTTTTTCACTTGTCAATAGCATTCAGCTGAAACCAAGATGATGTCAAAGAAACAAAAAATCTTTAGAAATAGATAGTCTTTGTTTAAGGTGAATCAAGTCACTTAGCTGATGATCGGTTTAATTAGAATTCGTTTTGAATTAAATTTATTCTGAACACATTCATGTGCTGCCTTATAAAAGGGTGTGCAAATTTGATTATTCAAAGTTTTCTTTTGCTTCTAACATTTTTTCTGGTTTATTTTATACTTGAATTTGTTGGTTGTTATATCACATTAACTGTGATTTATGGTTTATGTTGTTTTCTTTTCTCTTTTCTTGTTGAATCTTGTTGAACAGACTTGCGCGGACCATACATACCCACTGTACTGTAGATACAGATGAAGACATTGCATTGCACCCCTAATCAAGAAACAGGTATGCAGCCATACTTCCCAATCCTGGCACCAAAGTGGTGGAATAAACTTTCCATAGCTGCCTTAACTACTGAGTCATCACCTGTCTTCAGGCAAAGACTGATGATCCATCGGTATGGTATTTTCAAACTGTGACCTATTTATACTAGAATGAGGACATGTTTTTTGATTGAGACTGCAAAGAACGTCTGTACAGTACGTCAATCTGGATTAAAGCTAAATGCTGTACATGTAATTATGCTTCTAAGGAAAGCCTTACATATTCTATATTTAGCATATCAGAGTTTTTACTTTTTGGATAAAAATATGTTACATTTAACCGTTTTTTTTGTTGTTGTTGTCGTTGTTTCCATGTTGTTAAGCACATCGGGAGACTGGTTCTTTTGTTTCTATGGCACTGGTGGATTTTACAGGGCCACGTACTGTATGATGCTCAACCCTCCTGCTTTTTTGTCTAGGCTTTGGAACTGACAACGGCCGAGTGATTTTTCTATGGACTTAGGGGAAAGGGCCTTGCTGAGTGGTCCAACAATATGTGCAACAAAAAGTGGCCCGGCTGTATCAGGGCTCGAACCGCTCACTTTTTGATCAGCAACCCAGTGTCTCAACCACCTGAGCCACCATTTCTCCTGGTATCGATATACTTGCCAGCAATATTTTTATGCTGTTTCTTTTTCATAAAATCTTCCAATGCCTGTCTATCGTACACTTAAACTGGCTTTTCCTGTGTACGTCGGCAATGACCTACAAATTCAGTAGTCTTTGTGAGAGAACACACTCAAACATGCACAGTAACGCAAGCACAGTCTCAAGACATGAATCATGCGTATGAGTCATCCAGTGAATTTTTGCAGACGTCAGGTTCCTATTTCCTGAAGGAGGCTCTGAAGCCCTTGGCTCACAGAATGCGGTAGCAGCATTCCCTGCCCCAGTCTGGAAGCCAAGAGAACGACGCACTCACTGCTCCCATCTGGGCTTCGTACTGTACTACTACCTCCCCAGATGTCAGCCTTACACACCCAACTATGCAAGAAATGTAACAGGTGTCGCCTCCTCCCTCCCTACAACAGTGTTTTCAAGCACTGGAAAAGGCATCTGGCCAAAATGTAAACAAATCAAAGTGCTGTTATTTTCTTGTTGTTTTGCATATTGGAACTTGTTAGACTGTACAATAAATCATAAGAAACTTTTTACACAGAGACTTTTCTAGTGCTATTTTTTCATTTATGATGAAAATAATAATAATAATAATAATAATAATAATAATAATAATAATAATGTTGTTAATCTTTCGACTGCTCCTATCAAGGGGTTGCCACAGCAGACCATCCAATCCACACACAACTCACAGGTTTTATGCCGGACGCCATTTCCTGACACAACCCTCCCATTTTATCCGGGCTCTGGACCAGCACTGAAACCAGTGGCTGGGGTCTGGGCATTGGGTGGGTATTGAACTTGGCCCGACATATGGCAGGCAAGAAACCCACCACTGAGCTGCCAGTGCCTAATAATAATAATAATAATACATTTTATTTATATAGGTGCCTTTCTAGCCACCCAAGGTCACCTCCAAAATTCTCAGAAATAAATTAACAACATACATTTTTAATGAAGTAATAATAATATTTCTTAAGGAGAAAACTTATTATTAACGTATTTCACTTTAATTAACTTTAAAAAAGTGTGTAGTACAGTTAAACATATTGTATGCAAATTTGTGATAATTACCATGTTAGATTCCCTAAATAAAATCCCCAATCAAAGCAAATATTCTGAATATTTCAGAGATCTACTTTTCAATCTAATTGTTGTCAGTATTGTAATTTATAAGGAAAGTTTTTGTAATAAATCTGAGAATAATGTAAAATACAAACATCATTAATCCTCTCAGACTTTTACATAACATAATAGATAATAACGTCATTTAAAGATGTCATTAAAATTTAATTATACCAAATACCAAATTATACAGTCATTCACACTGCCCTGTTATTATCAACTGTTCGTAGTGCTTCCATACAGTTGTAATGCTGCGGGCTTGTTTGTGTAGAACCTTTAAAATGCCATCTTGGCATTAATCTAGCTTTATTTTGAAAGATGTACAGTATATTTAAATGGTTTGTATATTTCAGCTGTGTTCATATCGTGGTTCAGCTTCCTTTCCCTACCTGTTTTTATGATTCTGTTTATATTTTATAAGCTGCTCGTTATTAGCTCCGGATAAATTCTGGCATTAAATACATGGATTTATTTTAATAAAATGGGTTTGAATGGTATCTGATACATAATATTGAATAGTTTATTTTAATTCATAGACAAGTTATTGGTTCTGTAGGGCACGAAAGTCCATTTTCAGGAGTTTCTACTCCTCCACCAATTAGACACACCTGAATTGTTTAATTACTTTGGAGAGTAATTAATCTATTGCGTGGCAAAAAACGACCTTTTGAGCACAGCCAGTAAGATTCAGAACTAGGTGGGGTTTCTTCTCAACACCTCTGTTGTGAGCTCCAAAGCTCACACTCCAGGGAAGTAAATGTAACTCTTTAGTGATTTGGTCAGCGGTTTGGGACAGGTGACCAACCAATTAACTAATCTTACCATATTAATAATGTTAATAAAATAGGTTTGTGACAGCTTTAGAGAAACTAATTGAAATAATGTTAGTAATAAAATTTTTGATTTTCCACATACATTAGTATTTCACTGGCAGTAACTGCTATCTTTCTCACAGCTTATCTTTCTCTTAGCTTAATCCATCAATTCTGGTTTCTGCCATGGTTCAGGTAATTTCCATCCCTACCAGCTAAGCACCAGTACTGTTTGTTCTTAATTTCCCTGTTCTAAAGTCAATTTGAGCAGCGGATAGTGTTTTGGGTAAGTCAAGAGATTTTTAGTATAGTAATCTGACAAATCTTGATTGGTTAATCGTGTATCACTCCATAGCCAATAAAAGGTGCTAATGTATGCACAAAACACTAATGCACATATACAGTGGCTATAAAAAGTCCACACAACCCTGTTAAAATGCCAGGTTTTTGTGATGTTTTATCATTTCAGAACTTTTTCCACTATGTGACCTCTAACTTATACAACTCAATTAAAAAACAATCAGATTTTTTTAGGGGTGGAGTAAAAATAAAAACCTAAATTAATGTGGTTGCATAAGTGTGCACGCCCTCTTAAAATCGGGGATGTGGCTGTGTTCAGAATTAAGTAATCACATTCACGCTCATGTTAAATAGGAGTCATTATACACCTGCCATCATTTAAAGTGCCTCTGATTTACCCCAAATAAAGTTCAGCTGTTCTAGTAGGCTTTTCCTGACATTTTCTTAATGGCAAAAGCCATGGTCTACATAGAGCTGAAAAGGTATCAGTCAGGAGAAGGCTACAAAAGAATTTCTAAGGCATTACATATACCATGGAACAGACGTCAAGACATCACCATTTGGAGAAAATATGGCGCAACAGTGACATTACTAAGAACTGGACATCTCTCTAAAATTGATAAGAAAAAACTGGTCAGGGAGGCTGCCAGGAGGAAAACAGCAACATTAAAAGAGCTGCATGAATTTGCTGGCAAGTACTGGCAGTGTATTACATGTGACCACAATCTCCCATATTCTTCATACTGTATGTCTGAGCTATGGGGTAGGGTGAAGAAAAACATCTAGGCCTGGCTAAATTTTGCAAAGTCTCCCAAAAGCATGTTGAAAAAGGTGTTATGATCTGATAAACCAAGGTGGAACTTTTTGGCCATAATCCCAAAAAGGATGTTTTTGATGACAAATCACCAAAAGAAGACCATACCCAGAGTGAAGCATGGCGGTGGCAGCATCATGCTTTGAGGCATTTTTTTCTTCAGCTGGAACTGGGGCCTTAGTCAAAACAGAGGAATTTACTGTATGAATAGTTCTATACTGTATACCAGTCAATGTTGGCATAAAAAGCCTTCAGGCTTCTGCTAGAAAGCTGAAGATGAAAAGGAACTTCATCATTTAGCATGACCATAACCCAAGGCATGCAATCAAATCAACAAAAGAATGGCTTCACCAGAAGAAGATTAAAGGTTTGGAACGGCACAGCCAGAGCCCAGACATGAATCCGATTGAAATTCTGTGGGGTGATCCGAAGAGGGCTCTATACAAGCGCTGCTCTCACAATCTGACAGATTTGGAGTGTTTTCACAAAGAAGGGTGGGCAAATACTACCTAATGAAGATGTGCCATAATGATTGACTACTACCAAAAAGAATAAGTGCTGTAATAAAATCAACAAAGTATAAGTTTAAGGGTGTACATATTATGCAACCACATTTATTTTAGTTTTTATTTTTATTTATTTTTTTATTTAACATTAATTAAAAAAAATCCAGGTCATAGGTCACATTAAAGGTGCAAAAAGATCTTAAATGATTTATTTTGGTCACATTTTTTACATTACATCAAAACCTGGCATTTTAAAAGGGGTGTGGAGACTTTTTATGACCACCGTATACTATATAATCAACTACTCTGTATATGTGTTATGTTTACCACCCATAAAGCATTTAATATTTGAAGGAGGATTCAAACAGGAATTACCGCTTAACTACTATACATCCCTGTCTTAAGATCATGATAGAAGAGTGTAGTCCAGGACACATAGAACATTTTCTCCAGCAAAATTGCATAGGGCTACATTCTTTCACTCACAGACTCACTCATCTTCTATACCGCTTATTCTGTACACAGGGTCACGGGGGGCTGGAACCTACCCCAGGAGACTTAGGGCACAACGTGAGGTACACCCTGTATGGCGCCAATCCATCTCGCATACTCATTAACACACTATGAGCAATTTGGGGACACCAATTACCCTAACCTGCATGTTTTTGGACTGTGGGAGGAAACCCACCAAGCATGGGGAGAACATGCAAACTTCTCATCCCTGGAGGTGCAAAGCGACAGTGTTAACCACTAAGCCACCATTCATGCAATCATTTACTTCTAAATAATAGTTTTACAATTAAACTTTCAGTGTGCTAATTTAAGGATAAATTCTGCTATCAGGGCAAAAAAAAAATGAAGCTTTTAAAAATTCTCAGATCTGTGCTTAGTTGAGGTCTATAGCTGAGATAATCAGCTTACGGAGTTCCTTGAATGCTTCGTGTCACTTTGAGAAGAATGTTTTCCACAATATGGTTAACTAGTGTGAGAAAAGGCAGCAGAGATGAAGCAGACTTTAAGCTCAGAACAGCATTTTTGTAGAATGATTTGTGGAATCTAGATAAAGACAAATGTAAACATTGAGTGTTAAACGTTAACTTTTTTTTTTTTTTTGCAGGAGGTTTTCTGGGTATTCTGAGCTCACAGCACATCAAAAGCAAGTTTATACCATGGTTTGTTAAACTCCTGACTAATTATGAAAATTAGTAAATACATAATGACATCAAAGGTTTTTTTAACCACTTCTCATATTTCAGTACATTATACCAGTAATGACAATAAGTCAGTCACTCACCTGTGTACAGGGTCGCGGAGGGCCTGAAGCCTATCCCAGGAGACTTAAGGCACAAGGCGGAGTACACCCTGGACGGGGTGCCAATTCAACAAAGGGCACACACACATACTCACATGTTCATTCATGCAATAGGGGCAATTTGGGAACACCAATCAGCCTAATCTGCATGTGGGAGGAAACCGGAGTACGGAAACCTACCAAGCACAGGGAGAACATACAAACTCCATGCACACAGACCCAAGGTGGAAATCAAACCCAGAACCTGGAGGTGCAAGGCAACAGTGCTGACCATTAAGCCACTGTGCCGCCTAATCATAATTACTGAAGCTTTTAAAGATTCCAAAGAACATGACTAAGCATAAGGTTTACATCAAAGAAATCATGGTCTATAAAATATAACAATGTCATTTTTAACCAACTTTTTAGAGAATTTTATGGTATTTGGATAAATGGTATAAAGCTACTCCAAAGACATGCTCTTTTCAAGTCTGCAAAAAAAAAATAAAATCACTTTTCTGCATGAAGTAGCTATGTACACTCTTTATTTACATTGCTTTGATAATAATAGAATAAAAAGGAGGGGCTGTCAGTAGGAGGTATGAACAACTTATGTGGTATTCCACCTCCGAGATAAATATATCCTTTGTCACTTTGTCAATAGAAACTGTTGTACCCATGTGTGCAAAGGGTAATTTCTTTCATTGCTTTTAACTTATTAAACTTTAGTTTAACAAAAACAATAATCACAGTGAAATCTTAAACAGTTTACAAAAACTGCTGAAAACTTATGCAAGCTGCTTTTGCTCACTAGCACTACCCACTGGGCAAAATGTCTATTAAACAACTATAAAGGGACCATTTCATTTAAATACATTACTGAATATGCAATAGCATGCATAAGTCAGTTTAGAGAAAAAAAATTGCCAGCATTAAAAGTGCAATGGTTAAGGGTCATTTTGGAGTGTAGAGTGGCTTAACCTTTGTAAGTACAAATCCTGGCAAGAGCAAACTAGAGGATATTGGGCCTTAGCCTCTAGACTCTATTGTAGCGTACATTGTATTTTCTCCTATCTGCTTCTCTTTAGCACCTTATAACTATGAACTCAATGTCTTCAAGCAGAAAGAAGTTTGGCAAAAGAATTATACTGTTCTTATATGAGGATTGCACAAGGATATATAGATGGTGTAGGTGGGAAAATTATTCATATCCTCATATGAGGACATTTAGGTCACAAGAGGTTAAAGAAAAAAATGAGCAAAATGGATTTTGTTTAATTACATCTTTATAATTAAGTTGTTCTTTAATGATGTGCAGTATTTTATTGACTTTTTTAGCTTAAACATCTTGTCTCATTGACATTAGCCTGTTTTTATTCAGTCTATAACTTCCTACTGTACACTCCCCTCAATGCCTTGCCACTAACTCATAAATGTGGTGCCAGTGAAAACCAACTCATGTTTTAACTTTATTTAAAGCGAACAACACAGCAGCATATTAGTCCTTTAGTCCATCCAGCTCTCTGTTATCTTGTAGATTGTATAGTCTCTGCTCTTACTGGCACAACTGCATTATGTTGAATTCTGGAAGTTTGGGTCCAAACTTTGTTGTGTCCACTAACTTTAAATTGGATCTTCCATTACTATTGCGCTGAACATAGCTGTAAAATGGTACATCAGAAAATAAACTGTTGGGAAAAAACTGTCATGATAACTGATGGTTAACTGAACCAATAGCTTAAGAACATAAAATCTAAAAATAAATAAATAAATAAATATCTCATAGAGTGATACACCCAGACATAATTAAGTAGCTTAAATAACTGTTGTGTTGCTTTATTTATTTAAGGTCATCTGTCAATCTCTATGATATGCTAAATTCCTGTCATACATTTTGATAAACTATTGTCCCAAAAAAGGAAGCACACCACTTTTTAGAATGTATTTGTACTCAGTAGCTACAGTAAGTATACGATCTCCTTTCACAGGAATTAAGTGACCCAAATGCATTCCAACATGATAGCGTCCTAGTGCACAAAGTGATGTTCGCAAATACATGGCTTGTCAAGGTTGATGTGGAAGAACTCATGTGGCCTGCACAGAGCCCTGACCTCAACCCCACATTAATGCCTTTGGGATGAACTGGAACTTCTCAGGCCTTCTGACTCGACATCAGTACCTGACCTCACTAATTCTCTTGTAGCTGAATGCATAAATCCCCAGAGTCACACGTCAAACCTTGTGGATAACTTTACTGGAAGAGTTTTATGATGGCACAGGGGGGCATTAAATCTGGTATGGGATGTTTAAAAAGCACATATAGAGATAATGATCAGACATTCACAAACACTTGGTCATATAATGTACATGATAAATATAGCACTCGCTGAGTAACCCTCGTGCTTCGATTTGGCTGCTACCCAAGCCGATAGTCAGACCAGCTAAACCACAGTGTTGGCAGCTAAATATAGTGGGAGTTTCCCATGTGGAGGGAACGAGATTGCCTCCGTTGACAGATATTCCCCGCTAACACTTGCACTTATATACATACCTTAAAATCCCTAAATGGCACTGCAGACACAGTGACAAATTGTTCCACTAGTTTTTCCACTAGTGCACTTTTATGGAATTTTTGATTTACAGTGGATGGAATTTCTTATGTGAAAACATGATCTGATGGGTACCAAACCAAATCCACATTTACTTTGCCTACATTCCTAAATTAAACATGTTAGCTGCATGTCTGCTTCATTTTTCACTCATTCATCACCGGCTACCTTCACACGCGATGATCCTTTGATATGCCTTCTCATGAGTATACACCTGTTAACAAATCTGCCTGGTGGACTGAGTCGATAATGTTCTTAATTGCATGTTTGTTCAGAGGCGTTTCTCTCGCGCTGACTTTTGATTGAAGAATTTCTGTAAACTTGTTAGTGTGAGTGCTAGTTTGGCATGCCTGGGCACATTGCATGATATAAGTGTGTGGGTGCTGTGGGCTAGGGGCCTAATGTGTGCCAAAAAGCAAACTATCTATTCACATGTTAGAGAGGAGAAAGTTTTACACTAGGCTAGATGTAAAGGTAAAGACTCATATAAACAAACTGGAGTGTGAGGAATGTGTGCTTTTTTTTTTTTATAGCACTGGCTGCTACATAAATTACCTTAGACTGCTGTAGTGGCATCATGATGTATATCTCTTAATGTGACATTTACAGTCACAGTAATTTGTATGGCTGACAACTCTAGTCATAAACATCAATATAGCCTAAAATTTTGAATAAGGAATGCAAACCTAAGCAAGGGCTAACAATACAGTATGCCTGTGATCTGGGGGCAGTGGTAGCTCTGATTGGAAGTTGGACAGTGTTAAACACCTAAATAGATTTTCATCAAGTAAAATTACAACATTACATTATATAACAAACTTTTTAATTGAACATAGGTTTTTAATATTTACAATATTTACATATTGCACTCTAGCTGGGATGCATATGTGTTCATCACCAACAACTGACAATAACTTGAATATATAAATAATGCATATATGACATTCATGTTCAGGGAAAATGCTGACTATATTTTCATAAACAGCAACTTTCATCCCTTTTCTCTATCAAAAGAAATGTCTTATAAATACAATTCAAAACTCAATCACTGATTTACCGGGTTTTGATTTTTGAGTACTGGAGGTGGTCAAGAGTTTTGGACTAGAAGTTGTGTCTGTTGAAAAGTACAATGAATAGTAACATCATTTGCATAAACAATAAATGTATCTGCAGTATGCTGCACCGTCCACAGATTTGGCCAGTGGCTTTTTTAGCGTCTAAAAGAGCATCTTCACTTGCACCATTCGAGTTATCAGAAAGTCCAGTGATAACATGTGTCAGTCAATAAGACTTCCATGTATTGTATGTCAAACTCTATGAGGGAGTTGGATAAAAATGTGATGACAAATTATGCTTCATAATGACAAATGTTTCTGAGGTGTTTGCCCCCCTGTTCTTTTCCAAGGCACTTTTTTTCTTGGTCCTTATTCCTTTAGTCTGCTCAAATCTGCAATGAGATACGACAATTTATATTTAATGAACTTGAATGATTAGGACAATTTTTATAACCTGACACACATTTTAAGGAACTCAAAAAAAATGTATATATATTACATTTTGTATATAATTTTGACATTATATATTATAACATATACATTATATATTTACATAAGTTATGATTGGATTTAGTTTTGTCATTTGATGCTGGGTTGGTCACTTTAACCAACTTTACGACATTATTTATATACTGTAGATGTTCATGAGCCCAGTGGGACACATTAACAGACTGCTTTGAGAATGCAGCAGTTCATACAGATAATCTGTGTGCCTGATAAGGCTGGTTAATATTACTGTGTTTAATATGTCTGTTTGCACTCTAAGAAAACATTTCTTAATGTGATACTACAAACGTTCCAAAAAAATTGAACAAGACTGTCTGTATTACACCGAATGCATTAAGTTAAAAATTTACTTGCAAGGTCTATCCATCAGAACACCGCTGACTCTCCGCTAACCTTCTGAGTAACCGCGCACATCTTCTATAATCTACAATGTGTACAGATTAAACAGTATGAGCAAGAATACATAGCACACAAGTCATGCTGAGCTATGTGAGCTGAAACACTGAAACCTTACAAATCCATTAGAATATCATTTTCATAATATAAACATGATATGCGCATACCAATAGAAATGATGTTTTACATCAAAATATTGTTTAAAAATGTCAACAATATGAGCATTGTACACGCTTTAAACTAACTCAGGATAAAAAGAGCTTCTTTAAAAACATCGACATTTAAATAAAAACATATCTTAATAATGATCATTTCACATTAATATTTATATTAAAATAAAATAAAGCAAGTTCAGTAAGAGTAACACAATAATACTGCAGCTGGATTTCTATACATAACTTGCCAAATAAATGTCATGTAGGGTGATGGCACTTACAGGCTGGTATTGTGCAGTCCCTGGTGTTATGATATAATCTGTAAAAGTGTTTGCTGCATTTTGGGCTAAAATAGAGAGGCCCTGAAACAGAAAAACAACCAGAAACATGCTGAACTTATTCTGGCACAGAGACACCAATCAAAAGCATACAGTACCTGTATGGCATAGACAGCAATACATATGTTTATGCTAAATGGTGCATTGTTGCTCACCTGTTAAATGTTTTATTAATTTTTCTTTCTGCCGCAGATCTCTGGGAAAAACATCTGTCCAAAATCAATGAAGAACTATTAGTTATGTTACTATTATTGCTGATTACTAATTTAGCCATTAAAACAGTACTGTATTTTTATACATTTTGCAAGCTTTTTCAAGAATGTTACCAAATCATTCTTGTTACTTGATGATGTCGATAAATATAAATGGTTATGAAAAGTATTGTAAGTAATTTTGCAAGCAAGTTATAAGTTGTGCACCAGTGTCCAAAGCACTGCCTAAAGTCATGGCGATCAAAGTGAAAAAAAAAGGGTATTTGGGAAAAGTAGGCTGAAGGCCTGTGTTTTATGACTATTATTACAGTCACTGTTCCTTTTTTATGTTATTATAATTTAGAGCTGGTGTGTGGAGATTAACGTATATTCACTGGTCATGTTGTAAGGAATACCTGTACATTTAACCATTCATGCAATTATACAACCAGCCCATTATGTGGCAGCATCTCAGAACACACAACACGTCAAACATTAAGGTGCATCAAAAAACACATCAAGTCACTACACTTGTCAGCCAAGAACAGGCATCTTCTGCTACAGTAAGTACAGGTTCACCAAAACCGTGCAGGTTGAATCAGATTGTGGTTATTTGAGTTATGATACCCTTCCTGCCAGTTCAAACCAGTTTGGTCATTCTCCTTTGATCTCTTTCATCGTCAAGGCATTTCCACCCACAGAACTGTCACTTGTTGTCCACCAACAACCATCCCCCAGTCTAAGTCACTAAGCTCACATTTTCCCCATTGTGATGTTTGATCATGAACATCCTGTAAACAGTAATGGAACACAAGTGACGATTAATGTGCCTAATAAATAAAGAGTTGAATTGTGGTCAGATTATATATATTATGGTCATAAAATCAAGAGATTTTTAGGGCAGATTTTGACAGAACTCTCTGAACCTGTGTGTCACATAGTGAATAGTGTGTCAAAAGCAGGGGTTTTCAAAACTTGGCATCCTGAGACACCTTCGAATAAATTCTTCACACCTTCTTAAAATGGTCTTATGAACATAACACAACTGTTTAAATATTAAGATGCATACCTATAAGTTATATACCTATATTGTGATTATTTGTTGTTACTATAGAGCACTTTCCACCCAAATTTACATTGTGTAGCTAGATGTTTTTAAAATTGAGATGGCGATCAAAAATACATTTACAAATCACCATTTAGGATTAACAAATCGGTTAATAATAAGACGTCCTAACAATAAAACAATGCTATAGAAGCAATTAAGTAATGCCCTTGTATATTGCACATTTCATATAATTTATACATTTTATACATTTATACATTTTACATTACACATTTTATATATTTCTATTAAAATATTTTATTTTTTATAGATTTTATATTTTACATTCTTTTTTAGTGCATGTTTTCTCTGTTGTATTATTGCAGGAAAATCTATCTTCTAGATATTTCACCATTAAGCATTTCACATCAAATTTTTATTTTAATTTGATATGTAAAAAAAAATTTACTTAAAAAAAATAATTAATAATAATAATAATAATAATAATAATACAAAATCAGGGATTGCCTGGTTATGATCCCACTCAGGGAACCTCTGCTGAAGTGAAAAGTACCCTACATGTGTCCTATAAAAGAAATGTATGCTCATTCGACTTTACCCAGGATCTGGTCGTGCTGATTGGATTTGTTGACTTCGTTCCCTTCCCTCGACTCTACGGAGTATTCCGTCTTGCCTGGAGGCGAAGAGTGTGCCTGATGCTCGGCCGCTTCTCTCCCGCTGTCCGTGAGCAGCTGCAGCAGGCTGGTGGAGCGCGCGGACGCAGAGCCGCTCTGTCGGCTGTATCCGCCGCTCATGATGAGCAGCGCGAGTGCAGTGATGACCGGCGCGCGCAGGACGCTCATACTGAAGCGCAGGTGAACTTGAGGCGTTTGAACTTCTGTCCTGAACGAAAAAACCCACAAAGCACACACGATAGATAGTAAATTGAAAAATAAAAAAAGGTCTGCGTTTAGACACCTCGATTTTGGCAACTTCCACTCAAATGCGCACAGCTTTAAGCGTCCCATTACGCTCGGGCGTATTTAGTATAAGCTACATCGCGCGCGCGCATCGGTATGACGATAGCTAATTCGAAAGTTTATTTTGCAATGACACGGTGCAATCTGAAGGAATGACTCGAAGGAATTTAGCTCAAGTTACGCCCCAGCCAATGGCTTTCCTTTCCAATGCTCCTACTTGGCATGAAGTGTTGACGTGCCAAAGACTTGGCTGGAAAACTACACAGCAGGAATGGTTAAGAATTTATCTCAAATAGGCTAAACGCCCGAACCCGTGTCCAACTTGTATCAACATGTGCATGTTGCTAAAGTAGTAATAAATAAGCACAAATCCTTAAAACAAACGCTGACACATTTTACGCACAGCTTTATTATTACCTGTTTGGCTACTGTCACGGTATTTTGGTGTCCTCCCGGTGTGTTAGCGGTTTAATACTGTACAGTAATGTAGAGTTCCTGTCTGAAGGTAGTCTCCGGTTAGAGATCTAGTGCACCATGGCAGAGAGACACAGAACCCAGTCTCTGCGTTTATAGGCTGCGTTTCAAGGCGCCTGTGGTCATTCGTTTAGTTGCAAAAGTGAGTGAGGAGTGAGAGAAAGCCGGTGACTTTTCCTTTTTTCTTCTTCCTCTTCTTTTTTCCTCCTTCTCCTCCGTCGCGTCTCTCGGGGATCTTTTGTGTCACATTCATCCGACATGAGTTCCCTCGCTTTTTATCCTGTGCTGCAGACGTAAGGACTCGTCCCATGCGGATTGTCCCAGTATGTCGGAGGGCTCCACCAAAAACGCATTTTTTAAAAATTATTTTATATATATATATATATATATTCCGGTCACCGTGTCATAACTGCTGCACAAGTCCACTTGTGGTTCAGGTGAAGTGGTTTTCCCCTGCACTTTCTAACAAGTTGTTCATTCCTTTAAATCTCTCTATCCATTTCTAACCATGTACTCAGAATAGTCTTTTAATTGCGCTCTCTCTCTCTCTCTCTCTCTCTCACTCTTATCTTCCAGTAGTAGATACCGCAATCAATCGATTCCTATTTCACTTTGTGCATTACGGGAAAGCAGCAAGAGAGAACTCAATTAGGCGCAATTTCACCCAAAACACCCGTATGCGCGTGTGGCGCACGGAGCCGCTCGTGTCGTGACAGATTCAGGAACAAGTTATAAAACAAGGACCGAGGAGAGAACAGCCAGCCCAGGGTGCATTATGTGCTATCGTTTACTCCATCCCAACATTACCACTCCCTTTAAGCATGTAAAAAATGTTCACTCGTATTTTATTCTCCTCCCTGTTTTAGCCTCCATTTAAACAGTCACGGGGAGGTATCACGTTTACATACCACCAGTTCCCTTAGGTAATCATAATCAGGATTATAAAGCTTTGGTTCTATTATTACACCTAGGTGGAGTGCCGCAGATTTAACAAGGGACGACGCAAGGTATAATTATTGTAGGCTTGTGCCCTATCATAAGACGAACAGTGGCTCAACAGTGCCACACAGTGAGTCTATGCAGGCGTCAATTTATTACCCGACAGTTCATTCAGTAGGATATTGTATAAACCCTAGCAATAAGTCTAACAATCATGCAAACTGTTTTTTTTTCTCAATTCTTGTGCTTCAATGCTTGTAAAACTTTATGATATTTCAGTCCAAAATCTATATTAGGAACCCCCTCATACAGTACCAGGCAAAATGATTTATTTTCTGCATTCTAAAACCATACTGATTTTTATTTTTCAAAACTATGAAATAACACACAGGACATTAGGTGATTAATAAAGTAACAACAATAACAACAGTCAGTTGTTATCTTAAGACATGAATGTCAGCTGTTCTGGAACAGTATTATCGAGTACATTTGTAAAACTGCCACCATGATGAAACTGGCTCTCAGGAATACCATCCCAAAAAAAGTAAGACCAAAATTTACCTCTGCAGAGAAGAAATTCATTTAGAGTTACCAGCCTCAAAAATACCCAATACCAACAGTACCTCAGATTAGAGCTATTATAAGGGTTAGGGTTAGGCTAAGGCTAATTATGAGGTTGTATGAAGGCTTTACAGAAACCAAGTAGCCGACACATCTTAATATCAATGTTCAAAGAAGATTATGGCATATTTTGGATGCCTTAATGCATTCTTTTACCATGTAGAAATAAATAAAAATTGGGAAAGACCATGGAATTATAAGGTTTGTCCACTCACTTTCAAGTTCATACCCATTTGCCAGTAATGATTTCGACTGCCTTTTCCCCTCAGAACTGACCTAATTATGGCATATATAACTTGCCACAACCATTTATACAAGCCAGAATGAATCCAGGCTTTCATGTTGGTTATGTTTTTCCAGTCCTCTGTTGTCTAATTTTGGTGAGCCCATGCAAATTGTAGCCTCTGTTTCTGCGAACATTCATGATTTACTGAAGTGTGCCACTAGATGGTGTGCCAAAGGTGTGGCAGTGAAAAGAATATGAATATATTTTTTTAAATATGCATGCAGCCATGTGCATAATTAACACACAGTATATAATATAAATATAACGTGCCTAAAATAATACTACAAAAATCATCTAATCTTCATGT
The DNA here is from genome assembly GCA_030014305.1 of Clarias laeviceps. Classification (NCBI taxonomy): domain Eukaryota; kingdom Metazoa; phylum Chordata; class Actinopteri; order Siluriformes; family Clariidae; genus Clarias; species Clarias laeviceps. The sequence continues at coordinate 19,328,522 of JAQMYJ010000005.1, forward strand.
CTTTATTGAGAACAACCATAAAAACTTCTTAGTGCTAAAACTTCATAGTACTAAATTGACTAGGTAAATGGACACTTTGGGACTGTGGCTACGCTACCAAAAAGTGGACGATCAGTCAAAATTACCCAAAGAGCACAATGAAGATTCATCAATAAGCTTGCAGTCATAGAGGGGACGGTGAATTCCCAAGTGTATATTTCAGGATAATGTAATGTACATCAGATAAAACTCTGTAGAAGTTGAGTGAGAAAGTCCAAAAGTTAGAGCCCAGACCTCAACCCAAAAGAAATGCTATGGAATGACTCATACACATGAGACGTCCAAAGAATATGACAGAGCTAAAGCAGTTCTGCCAGGACAGATGGGTTAAAATTCCTCTTAAACGATGTGCAGGTCTGACCACAGCTACAGGAAGTGCCTTGCTGAGGTTAATTAATTTCAAGGGTTCACTTACTTTTTCCACTACCATTGAAGGTTGAATGAGAATGTTTAATAAAGACATTAAAAATCAGAATTTGTATTTGTACAAATACATAACATATTCGTAGCATAAAAGTATTAATAAAAACAAAGAACTTTGGATGGCACAAAGGCACAGCTCCTTTGCCCAAGGTTATGTCTGTAGAGAGTTTCACTTTGGAGATTCACAAAAACACCTGTGTGACTAAATTTCCTCTTGGTGTGACAGTATGTGCTAGATAGTGCTGTGATTAGTAAAACATGTAGAAATATACTGTAGGAATATTCCATGTAGCAGTATAGTAATACTTAATATTAAATAGTATTCATAGTAATATTTGTTTTTTCCCCCTGCCTTATATTAGCATCCCCTGGTGGAATGTGATGGTGATTTTTAAGCACAATAGTATCAGAGCCAATACTAATGATATGATTTAAAATTTCACCCATTCACTCTTCCTGACTTTCTTTCTCATTATCCTTCACATTTCTCTCTACACTTAGATTTCACTTCCATTCTACACATGTATTTCACGTCATGTCCAATTCCCTTATTTTTCAATGATACTTATATACTTCCACTGTGCATTTGCAGAGTTAGTGTTTATTCTGAAATAAAGTCTTCCTGCCACCCTTATTTTTTCACCTGGGCTCTTATATGGGCGATGCTTTATAAGCTGGCTTCTGCAATGTAACATATTCATTAAGTAGGCATAACAAACTACAACAGCAAGAAGACATTAGATTACACAAGTAAAGACATGTAGTAAGTCACTTAACTGTGTACACTAAATTTTAACCTGTTTTGTATTACTCAATTTGTGTCTTGTGCAAGATTGGTGTAATGATACATGAAATTGAATAATAACAAAAAATTCTGATCTTTAATGTCTTTATTGAACACACTCATTCAACATTCAATATGGCAGTGGAAAAAGTAAGTGAACCCTTGGAATTAATAACTGGCTGACTACCCCTTGGTAGAAATAACCTCAACCAGGCACTTCCTGTAGTTGTGGATCAGACCTGCACATCATTCAAGACAAATTTTAGCCCATTCTTTATGGCAGAACAGCTTTATCTTTGTCATATTCTTTGTACATCTCATGTGTATGACTCTTCAAGTCATTCAATAGCATCTCTATTGGGTTGAGGTCTGGGCTCTGACTCGGATTTTGTTTTTCTGACGCTATTCTGTTGTGGACCAGTGTTTTGGGTCATTATCCTGTTGCATCAGCTGAAGCTAAAGACAAAGGAGGCGAGAGACAAGACGAGAGACTACTGATTGAGCGGGTTAGTAGTTAGTCGGGTTAGTATCTAATCTGGTTATTGTCGAAATGGATGATGATTTAAGCGGGTTAGTAACTAACAGGGTTAGTATCTAAACCTACAAGGGGAATAACACACAAAAGGCTAAGCACACAAGAGGCTAATCCTTACTAGAGGCTAAACCTACTAGATGCTAAAGCCACTAGCGGCCAAGCCTACTGGAGGCTAACCCTACTAGCGGCTAACCCTACTAGTGGATAAACCTACTAGCGGATAAACCTACTAGTGGCTAAGCTAATAACTGAACATACAAGGACCTAAACATACAAGTAACTAAACATACAAGGAACTAAGCAAGAAGCAAACAAACACTGGAGACACACAGAACAGGGGTCCATTCTTCGTACGTCGCTAACTCAGTTAGCTGGATTTGATTGTTGTGGATTTGTCCTGATCTTGGATTGTTTCGTTCTT
>JAQMYJ010000005.1:19365353-19409723 GCA_030014305.1 Clarias laeviceps
ATTTCTATAGGACAAGCTATGTGTGTGTGTCTATTAGTATGGTGAGTTGTAATGTGGCTAATATCTAAGGAATCTAAAGTATGACTTACCGCCAGTCAGATGGTTCGTAAATTATGTGTAAATTTACTATTTACACATAACATTTTGGCTAACTGAAATGTTGATAGATAATGTATTGAACATGAACTAATACTGATACTGACCTGGCCTTCAAATTCCCCTGATGCCAGTCCAATTGCTCCGCCTTGGCATGCGCAAAACAAACAATTCTGATCCATGGAGGCATCACCCCCAACCCCCAGCACCCAAAGGTGCTTCTGGCAATTTCCTGGTACCAGACAGCAGTCTGGCGCCAGAGCTGCCCATGTGGCACAAGGGGAACGCAAACAATACTGGGCACATTGTTTTGCATTGTAATATTATGGCTGATAGATTAAATATTTTAGAAACTGTCATAAAAAAAACATAATTATAGAGTACGAGTTACTAAGTCTCAAGGAAACTAAAGATAACTAAAGCAGCTTGTATCTGTGAGATTGCTTACTGTAGTCAGACCAGATAACAGTCAGTACACTGATAATCAAGCACGTCGATTCTGTATTCTGCCTCGCAAAGGCTCGTGTTAGCATGTTTTATCACCTTTTACAACAGACCAAAGTTTGTATTTAGTCATAGGGAACTTGAGCAAAGTTCATTACATTGTACAGAGATCTTCAACATTATGTATGAGCTCAGTTTGTGACCAAGGTGAAACTGTAAGTCTTACACTGTAGAAGTAACCAGAAATTCCCAGCTGAGCTCATTAAGATACAGTTTATAAGCTGTTGCTGTCTCATTTTCTTTGTCTTCATTTTAATTGTCTCATTGCTAACAAAGTATTTTATCACAGGCTTAAATCAGTGTGTTTAGGTATTTTAGAGTATAAAATATATAGGATACTTAAAGATAAACCACTTTTCTATCTGTATATTATGGCAGTACATAGTTTCCAAATGCAAACCTTGTACACAAAATATCTACTAGATTAATCCACCCTAAATTTTAGCATGTACATATCTATGATGAAACCACCAGACTGATATATTTTAGGCATCACATTGTCCTGACATTACCCACCATAATAGATTGATCAAAAGACATTTATTAAAATGTAGTTTTGCTATTTTCCTAATTATAAATTGATAGATGAACTACATTGTTATTGTTTGCAGTACATTATATCTGGGCTATATTTTCACATATTGTTCATTCTTAACATACAGATACACTTTTTTTTTTTTACATTAAATTTATACCTATCAATAGTTTTGATTATTGATCATTGATTATACATTATACATTTTATTATCCTAGATATTTTATGATTTATTTTAAAAAGTAACCCTTCATTCTCAAAACCTGGAATGATAGAAGACTTTGGCACTATATAGATATCAGTCTACTGTTTTTGATTGGAGGAGAGTGCGAAGGTAGGAGAGGCATATAAAAACTCATAGATGTCTGGAAGTCAGACACAGCTAGTCGAGGGATAGGAAAAGAAAAAAGAAGAGCAAGGACCAGAGCTTTCAGTGTCCATCATGGGAGACACTAAGCTCTGCCTGTATCTTCTACTCAGCGCTTATGCCGTGGCTGGTAATATTTACATTGGATTTTGTAAAATTCTGTTAAATTGAGAATAACTTAACATTTTTCTTTAAATTGTGTAGCTGAATGTTGTGATTAGATATTAAAATCCTATATGATTAGGATTTTTTTTACTGTGTCAAGAAAAATGTTTTTTCCCATCTCAATATAATTTGTTTAAGAATCTACTTAATGTTTTACAATCTCTTGCAAATTTAAGGATGTATTATAGGTATAGTTACAATAGTTATACATCCTTATAAATTAGAGGTCCCTGAATTGTTTTTGTTTAATTAATTAAGGCATGTTTGTTGAAATGATATTATATATTTTTTCTTTCTTTCTTTCTCTCTTTATTTCTTTCTTTCTTTTTTCAATAAATAAATAAATTAATTAATTAGTTTATTTATTTAACAAATTAAGGTTTTAAAAAAATTTTCACACTGTATTGACTTTCACTGACATCAAATAAATTCTAAAGCATTGTTCTAAACTTTTATCTGTATTGACTGTTACAGTAATTAAAACAATGTTTATTTACATGTTTATTTTATGTATCATATTATTTCAGCTAGGATACATATTATATTATGGCAAATATCATGATATCATATTAAGGTTCATTACAATTCAGTTATTCTTTTGGGGTATTTAGGGGGACGCACCATGAATGGAAAAATATTACAATTATACCTATATAACATAATTGTAAAGTTTTTTTTTCTATAAAAAGTTTTATAGATTTTTTTTTTAGAGTTTCTATAAAGTATCTATTTTAACACTTGTATCCCTGCTCCAAATTTGCTCTTACCTTTGTGACTTGTTGAACTTGGATTTAATTTAGATCTGTGTAATGTTTTTTGTTGATCAAATCAATGAACAAATATAAATGTAATCTAACTGAATGACATCACCTAGAAATGAAAGACTTACAGTATATTAACTTAAATTTTTGAATGAATTAAATTAAATATATATTTTTTTCTTTTTTATGTCCAGAGTCAAGCGCTCAAGTGATTGATGAAACGGCAGGAGAAGCATCAATATGCCCGTGTAAGCTATCAATAAAAATCATATCAATATTATATATAGATTATATATAATTGTGTTTGTCAAAACTATCCTATATGAAACCAGTTCAACTTTGGTACTGTAATTAAATTTGGATTGATTTGTTTTTGTCATACTGAAAAAGATATCAACATTTAACCTTTGTACTCTGTTGTTTATGAGCAGTCTGTATTGATGAATGTGTTGACTCACATCGGTGCCACTCTGTCAGTTAATAGTCCAAAGTTCTTGGGTCAAAATGCTGATTTGGAACTGCTTAGTGATTCTAAGAAACCCATAAACACATCACATGAAATTACTAAAATGGCTGACTTTAGTAGATAAAACTTGTGTACACTGTCTCATAATGAAAAAATACATTGTGCTGCTGTATGATCAGCAAATAATAATAATAATAATAATAATAATAATAATAATAATAATAATAATAATGTGCAAAAGGTTTACATGACATTATTTATTTTACATTATTTTTGATATCTAGTGGCAACACGATATAGGAACTTCAGAAAATATAATTATGAGTATACAGCTGAGAGCAGTAATGGTGTGCCTGGAACTGCTGACACCAAAAATGGGCCCAGGATATCCTGTAAGGTATGAAAATGCTATAATATTTGCTACCTATATAATGGAACCTATATTTTTCTATAAAGTCTCTAAAAGAAAATTTCTATATCATTAGGAGTTATGTTTTTAATTTTCCATTTTTTTCACCTGTTTCATTATCTAGGTAGAACTTGAGGTTCCACAAACCTGCAAATTTGTCTTGCGCACCACTGAGTGTGCACTGAGTGAAGTGACTGACATCGACACTCAGGGCCAGCCAGTCTACACATCAGCTTCTGGAACTGAGTCCTTCAAGGCTGCCATGGAGAGGTGAATGCAATCGGTTTGAGATTTTACACAAAGCAGCAAAAGGATGAGTGGATAATGTGAATGAATGTGTATCCTTACTAATGTTGACTGATTACTAATTGGAGTGAATTACTGGTATATTTAGGAGCCCCTTGAGTTTTGTGGTGGAGAAGGTGATTCAAGTTTCCGTCTATCCTGAAAAGGACGAACCTGAGAATATAGTCAACATAAAGAAAGGAATCATCTCTGCTCTATTAGTGCCTGTCATTGAGGAGGAGCACAATAAGATAATGGTAAAATTTGGGCAATATTTAGGCCTCTTTATTGATTTTTATTGTTTATTTGAGGGCTTATATGTACATTTCAATCATGTCTTGTTATGGAATGTGATGCTTATGTTTTATTACTGTGCCATCTTTTCATGAATGCCTTACTTTTCCTCTGTTTTAAAGAGCACTATACATGGAAAGTGCCGAACTGACCTCACTGTCAACTCAAGGAACGACATAGACACTGATGTCACCGCGGTCAGGGACTTGTCAACATGCAGTCACTTTTATCCCTCCAACCTCCCCACTAGTCCTTTATCTCTTCTGCTTGACCTGGTAAGATTGAACTTATCAATTTTAATCAACCTTTTAATGATGGTTAAAGTGTTTATATACAAAGCGATATATACATATATTTATGTATGTATAAATCTGCTCAACCACAATTTTAACCTTTTTATTCCCAGAATGAACTTCTCACCAAGTTCATCACTAGCACCCAAACCTGCAACTACAAGTTTGACAACAAGAAAAAGCACATGACAGAGGCCCAATGCACAGAGAAGCACATCTTCATTCCATTCTCTCACGAGTGAGTAATAAGTACCAGCATATCTTTCCATTTGCCGCAGTATAATAACAAATCAAAGAAATAAAAATTATAATGTTATGTACTTAAACTATATTTCAGTAGTTCCAGAGAGTGAGAAAATGCATGAATCTAAACAAAATGCAGTTTTGATCCATCTAGAGATATACCCTACCTATGATAAGAACTCAAATTACCATTAAATAGTATCCTAATGTTTCATGTCTTCATTTCAAATGGTCCTCAATGTGTTTAACATGTTAATTTGCATTCATGGCTGTAGTCAAGGTCATGAAATTGAGGCTGTGCTTAAATAAATATATAATATATATTTCAATACTTATTGTATTCAATACTTAAGCGACGTATTCTTCAATTTGTTGTTTCTTTCTATAACACATGAAACTTTATCCATCCCTTTTATAATAAAAGTATCATATCAAAGTATCAAATCCATTTTCTTTAGGGGCCAGTATGGTATTTCGTCTGAGGTGAAACAGAGTCTGGTTCTGCGAGATTCAGTGAAGATTAACAACAGATATTTCAACATAGATGGTATGTAACCTCAAATGAAAAAAAGTGTTCCTATATCTTTTAATTACCTAGCTACACATGGGTGACAATTAAAAAAAAAAAAAAGTTAGGATAATTGTGCTCTCATGGTTGTGTCCTGCTGTTCCCTTATAGCAAATGTATTCAAATGTTCCCGTCAGGAGCCCAACTTATTTATATAAATGTAATCATTTTGGTTTATCTTTCTATTCTGTTATTAAAAAGTTTTAATTCCAAATGCATAATGGTTTGAGGGTTTGAAATGGACATAAGAATTATTCATACCCTATATGTAGTTTAAATGCGCAAATAGGCTCAAATTCTTATTCTGACTAAACATCTCTACCCAGTAAGTAAACATTTCCCATCACCAAATCTCAATGACTCACTGGAAGGTTGGATGAGGATGAAAATGATGGAAATCATATGCAGTGACTGTTTAAATCACCATTCGTCAACCAATGTGAACACCAGTGGGAGATTTTAGATTGATATAAAGTGATCACCAACACCATAAGGATTTTTCCATCCTCCAGTAGTTTTCCAAAGAGTTGTGATTTCATCAAGCACATTTTTGGCCATTTGTCACCCATGTACTGTATATATCTACATTATTTAAAAAGATTTAAATCTAGAAGTATTAAGTGTTCTATTTCGTCCATCTAGTGGAACCTCTTAATGGTACTGTAACATTGTTTCCCTGTCAGAGAATGTTCTAAGTAGAACCTGTTTAGAAAGTTAAAACCCACCTTTTTCTGTATTTCTTTTTTGAACAGGTAAATCTGATAAACCACTTTTCCAAGAAGAACTGGAAGACACATCCTTTACCCAGAACAAAGAGGACATTGTCACCCTGATGAAAACCCTCAATGACCTGCCTCGCTCAGGAAAGAACCAGGAGAGGGCACGTCTATTCCATAAACTTGTTTCGCAGATTCGTGGAATGAAGAACAAGACCTTGTCGTTAGCTATTGAGGAGATGACAGGGATTTCCAAATGGCTGACCTGGCAAACTCTGCTCCAATGTGGAACCAGTGAATGCACTAGTGCCATTTTGCAGGTCCTGAGAGGTACTGATGGACCAGCTTGGGAGGTAGATGCCATAACATATGCCTTGAGTCTTCTGCCTCAAGAAAGTCCACAGCACCTTATTGACATGCTTAGCATGGCCCAGTACCGCCAGAGCAAGCCCATCATGTATGCTCTTGCTAACACAGTGAAGGAGTGAGTATTTTATTTTTTGTTGTCTAACACTTTCCTCATGCAGATGTATTTAACATATAGAACGTGTAGTTAATTTGTAGAAGCGTAGAAGTAAGATTATTTTAATTTCTTGTTGAATATGTTTAAATGTGTGTTTTTATAGAATCTCCCAGACTGTTAATGCTCCTGGGGTGAAAGATGTAGCAGAGTTTATGGAGTTTATGCTGGGCGACTGCTCCGGAGATGAGGATAAAACCTTTCTCACATTGAGGGTACACCCTTTTTTTATCTTGCATTTCTAGCCGATAATTGTAGTAGAATTATAATTTAGATAAGTTCGATAACTGTAAATATGTGACCACTGAGAATCCTTGAAAATAAACAGAATTGTTTTGCAGGTCATTGGTGTCATGGGGAAATCTATGGAAGGCTTTCCATCACTAAAATCTAAACTGTTAAGATGTATGCGCCAGCAGGATGCTTCTTTGTCGGTACAAAAATCAGCAATCCACTCTTTCAGACTGATGGAACTTGACTCTGATGTAAGTCAAATATATAGCCAAGGTTTATTCCTGACAATAATGTTAATACATTCAGTACATTCATTTCCAGAACATTACCTTTTACATTGTTGTTTCATTTCCAAAACATTCCATTTCCATCATAATTTCAGTGTTGTTTTTATTTATTTATTTTGTTTGTTTGTTTTTGTCATGGCATTCAGGTAACCAACGCCCTGTTAGAGCAGTACAAGGACCCTCAAGCACCAGCCCAGAAACGTATTGCTGCATATTTAATGTTAATGAAGAACCCTGATGTAGTAAAAGAGGTGTTGAAGACACTGAAAGATGAGAAGGATTTACAGGTCAAGAGCTTTGTTGTGTCTCACATCACCAACCTATTGAACACAGATAATCCCAATCTCCAGACGTATGTTCGACGAGCCTATACGGCTTATTATGTTTTACATAGAAATGCATTACAACTACAGGAAATATTTTTCCATTTTCCACTCTATATTCTCACTGTTTTGTCCTCATGTCTTACAGAGTGAAGGATTACATTAAAAAAGCTTTGGAGAGTGATGACTTATCTCCAATGGATTTCACCAAGTTTTCTCATAATTACAAGATTAATGTACCATGGACTGGTTCTGTAGAGAGCAATGTCATCTTTGACTCTACCAGTTATATGCCCAGGGAAGTCACATTGGCAACTACCCTCGACATTTTCAACTTTGAGCTACTGGAGGTATTGTTTTTTCCAGTTTGTTATGTTAAATAATGCTCTTTAATGTCCTTAAATAAATGTCATCTTGTTTATTTAAGATTGGTCTGGAGGGAGAAGGTTTTGAGCCAACCATTGAGGCCCTGTTTGGTGAAAATGGATTATTTCCTGATACCATCTCCAAGGCTATGTACTGGGCAAAAGACCAGGTTCCACCTCAAATCCGCATGGTTCTGGAGAAATGGATTGCTCCCTTGAAAGACAGTAGAAAGAAGAGAGAGGTATACTAATAACAAAAAACATAATGTATAGTGGAGATATATTTTTCATGTTGAATAGATTTTACAGACTAGTGTCCCTACAGATTTCCCAAAACATTTTGGAGCAGATTAAGAACAACTTTGAGAAGTTTAAACAAGATCTCAAATCCCTCAAAGAGAACAAAGATGCCCCTAAAGCCATGGCGTACCTCCAGTTCATGGGAACAGAATTGGGATATCTGAAGACAAGTGAACTCACTGGCATTCTTGAAAATATGATGGTGTACACAAATCATTTCATCAGGGACATTTTATCACAAGTATGTAATATAAGAATCAAAAAAATAATAATTCCACTGCACCAGCTGATATACTGTACAAGTATTTCTAAATCGTAAGTGTTTCTGTTTCTAAAAATTAACATCATACTTCTCTAATGTCTGCAGTCTCTACAGAAACTGTTATCTGCAACCGATAATGAGGTTTATGCCCACTACATGTTCCTGGATGAAGCCTTTATCCTACCCACAGGTTCTGGTTTCCCTCTGAAGTTCTCTTTGGCTGGAATTTTTGCCCCTGGTGCAGCTGGAGGCCTGAAGTTAAAAGCTGGCATGGTAACCTTTTTACTACTGTAACTTCTCAATTCTCAACTTAATTTAAAAGACTAAATTACATACTTAGTAAATCTATACTTAGTAGTTTGTAGTTAAGAAGTTAAAGTTTTAAGAATATACATTTGCTTTATAAATTACTTTATGGGGTTAAGTTTGTCAATTACAAATTATACACCTATCAGCCATAACGTTAACTTGACAAAACATTAACACATTAACATTATCAATTATATACTGTACCAGTCAACTGTTTACAGGATCATGGGTACCCAAAGCTCACCCATGCCCATGGGGACCAAAGGCCAACCTGTCTGGTCCAAACCCACAGAAAAACTAATTCAGCACAACTTGCCAAAAAATGTCAATGCTGGCCACGATAGAACGGCACCAGAAGACCAAGTGCACCGTAACCTGCATGGGGCCCAGCATTCAAAGAGACCAAGGCCTCCAAAGTCCCTAAATCCCAATCTGATTGACCATCCTTGGGACTTGGCAGACAAACAAGTCTAATCTACCGGCGCCCCACACCACAACCCACAGCATCCAAAGGATCCACTGTCAACCTCCTAGTGCCAGCCACCAGAGCACCCACCCCAGATTCCCTGTGGAGTGGAATAGAACCCCTGTATGCCAGCATTGCATTGTCCAAATCCTACAACATTGATCTACTCAAAGATGAAAAAACAGCAGAATACCTTTTGATACTGTAATATTTTGCATTGTAACACTATGGCAGATTGGTGTATATTCGGGTATTCTTTTACTTAGATGTTTGGGAATGCTGGATAAATATGCGCATACATACAAACTGGAGCTATCTTGTATTTTTATATTTTTTATCATTGTCAACAGCGTCAACTCGCATTCAAGCCATCAATGGGAGTGGAGTTTGTTACCCAGATGGGTGTCTATTTCCCAGAATTTATTGAGGCTGGTATTAGAATGCACACAAATATGTACCATGAGAGTAGCCTGGACTCCGAAATAACATTGAGGCCCAACCAAGTCAAGTTTTCCTTCCCTGTGACAAAGGAGAACACCGATCTCCTAAGTATCAGGTACAACAAAAGTCATACTTAAAATCCATATTCATAACAGTAGCAGTTTCTCTCTTAACAACATGCTTTTTATATGATTTATGATGTAATAAGAAAGCACACATTTCTGTAGATAAATATATATCATATCATACTATATACTGTTTTACTGTAAAGGAAAAATAAGAGAGAAAGTGGAATACAGTAGGTCTAGGAAAAGTCCATCTGTGTAAGATGGTTTGCTCGAACTACAGTAGGGATGGCTGTTCCTGCTATACAGATGTACAGTATGCACATGCCACACCTAGTCTAAATAACATAATGGCCATTTTGCTACCTGTGATGGACATTTATGACTAAGAAACATGAAAATGAAATGATCTTGATAGTATAAGATATAGCTTACAGTGAACAATATTGAATTTATAATCTTATATGATGTTCTCTAAAAACAGCAATGAGCTCTTTTCAATCACTTCCACAACGGCCAACAAAGTGTCTCCTAATGAAGAAGATAAAACTGACTCCACACAATGCAGCCCCATCTTCCCTGGAATGAAGTACTGCACTGTACTTCGCTACTATAATGCCAACTCTGACGATTCCCCCTATTTCCCCCTAACTGGAGAAAGCAGGTAAGTCAACATCACACACCTTGTATATTCATTTTGTATTATGCATTCACTGTGTCTCATATCTGAAATATAGTTGGGGAGAGGATTCAGAATACTGAGCATTTTAAATACTGAATGCGACAATGTCTCTTAATGTTGACTGCAAATATAATTTCACGTTGAAATAATAATAACATAATTATTGCAGTTGCTATTACAGAATTGTTCATAAAACCTCTGGTGTTTCATATAATTACTCAAGATATGATACTGTAGCTCCACATTATTTCAATGATTTGATAAATAAACATTTCTTTGGATTTTTAATGAAGAAAATCTATCACAATGAGGTGCTGTTTATAACACAGAGTAAAATGAAATCATACAGACCTCATAACAACGATGATTGATAAAACACTACACACAAGTACAAACTTGTTCCTGTTTTAAAACCATGATCCTTATGCAAGACTAACAACTTCTTAAAATCTTCACTTGATTAGTGCTTTTGTGCTGAAGAATTACCACCACCATAAATCATTGGTATTTTGATATTGATTTAAAATACCTTTTTTTTTTTCTACAAATTGATCATAGTCTATGAGTTAAAAATTTACATACTTTTAAAGTTTCTCTGAAAAACCATTTCCTCTCAGGTTTGCAATAGAGCTTCAGCCCACTGGGGATGTATCAGAATACAGTGCAACTTTCTCTTATGATGTCTTGAAGGAGGGCAAGGAAGGTCGCCATAAGGTGGACACACTGGTTGCTTCTCTGAAGGCTGACGGTAAGTCATCCAAGATGTTTTACCAAATATTCATTGTTTTATTGCACATCTACATTATTAAACTGTTGTGATTTGGGTTGGGTGTTTTGTTAGGTTCAAAACCCTTTGAAACATCAGAGACGGGATAAGTAGTTAGTTCTCTTTGTATACTAAAATAATGCCTAAATTCATCTTGTTCCATTTAGGCACCGCACCTACAGTGGCGACTGCTACTTTGAAATATAACCGTAACAAGAAAATCTTTACCAGTGAGCTTCAAATACCAGACTTTGATGTTGAGGCGGGTATTAAGCTGGCACTCTTGGATAACACTGGCAAAGGGAAAAAGATGCATGGTATTACAATTGATGTAAGCAACAGAAAGAATCTACAACTGTCCTTGGTTGGACGTGCCAGGTACGGTGTAAGCTACTATCATTTAAAATCACACTAATACAAAATAATTCCACTTTTTTTGCCACATATTATATGAACTTAAAATGAATTTATTTGCTTTAGGTCTGATTGTAATAGGTTCAGCTGATGTTCTGATTAAATATGAATAATCTTGATTAAAAATGTATATTTTCATTAGTAAAATTTTAATTGTTATAATAAGTTTGAGTTACATTTCATGACGTTTGAATTTTTCTGTCTTTGTGCAGACTGGAGTCTATGTCAGATGGGATGCTAGAACTAGAGATGTCAGTACCTGCCCTACAGTTGGATGCTTCTGCCACAGCCAGTCTAAAGAAACTGAATGGCCTTGTTTTACAACTTGAAACGGCTTTTAACGTCCCACAGGCTTCAACGTTGCAGAAAGCCATTCTTAGATATGGTATTATTAATGCATATTGTTTTTCTGTTTATAACATAAACATTAAAGGATGTATTTTCTTGATGCATTGTCTATGCTGCACTGTGTTTCACAGATGAGAACAAGATTGAGCTGGAAATGAAATCAGATATGAACTCTGAGGTTACAAAACTTATCCCAGACATTGAAAACACACGCAACCAATTACAGTTATTAATTGATGACATCCTTGATAAAAAGGTGGCCAAGACTGATATGAAACTTCGACATATTGTTTCAAAAGTTATAGAGGTAAGTGTTCTAAAAAATAATTTTATTTATTTTAGACTTTTATAGAACAGGCATGTGTGATTCTTTTTCTTGTGTAATTTTAACAGTTGAAATGATTGATCATTTTAATGAGAATTTTTTACTATGTGATTATTTGATTTTATGTGAAAAATTATTTTGCAGAAACGATAATAAAAATCATAATATTGATTATATTACTGTTACGACATTTAATATTTTTTTATTTATATTCTTGTTAGATCTTAACATTTTGTGTGTGTGTGTGTGTGTGTCTTTAGGCAGGTAACATCTGGCTTGACAAATTTGGACAAGATATTCCATATATAAAAAATCTAAGAAGCAAGAGATATATCCCAGAATTCACTCTGCCCTCTCTACCAGAGAATTTGTATTTAAATTCGTGAGTGATTTATCATTTTAATTTTTAGTTAAAACATTTACAAATGTTAAATGAACATTTACATCATCATAACAAAAACTCAATGTTTTATTCCTTTTAGTGATGCTCTCTTCCGGTACCAGTTCAACAATGGCAAAATGTTCTTCTCACTGCCTCTTCCTTTCTGTGGAATGTCCTCTGCAGAGTTAAACATTCCCTCTGTGTTAACACTCCCATCTGTCAACGTGCCATGGCTTGGGCTTGATTTGCCTGAAACTAAGTACAGAATCCCTTCCTTCACAGTGCCTGAGAGCTTGGACTACTCATTGCCCTTGATTGGCATGGGAGAGATTTCTGCTAAAATAAATAGCAACTTCTTCGACTGGGAAGGTTTAATCCAAGGGGGGAATTACACAGATGATATTCCCAGCTTCATTGCTAAATACAAAGTTATAGCCAACAGTCCTGTGACACTTCTTTCACATAAAATTGAAGGTATTTTATATATAATATACATTTAGAAGTTCTGAAACCATACTTAATGCTTCCATTAGCATAATTTATAATAAAACAATGTTTTTTTTATCAGTTGATAAATATATTATCAGCAATTGTTTATTATTTAAAATGTAATGTCTATTAAAATGTTCTTTTTTTTTATCAAGGTACAGCTCTAGTTTCTGGAACAGTTGATGACACCTTTAAGATACTTGCAAATGTGTCCTTGAACCACAGTTTCCTTGATGCTAGCTTTAGTTTCTTTGAGAGCATGACTGCTTCCAAATCCATGTCAACTTACAAGCTAGAAGCAAAAAGCCCATTTGGACTAGAAACTTCTTTGCATTATTCTGCTCTGGCTTCTGCAACAGAGTATGAGTTCACTGCAATTGGAAATTTGGAAGGACTCTTCCAAATAGGACCCCTGTATGCCAGCACTGCACTCTCCGAATCCTACAACATTGATCTCCTTAAAGATAAAAAAACAGCAGAGTATGTTTTGAGATTCAACTCTTCATTTACCCAGGGCCAAACTGTTACCAAGATAGAATATCACAATGAAGAGTTATCCATTTTGTCCAAAACAAGTGCACATGGGGATGTTCTGAAGCATGTAGCTGAAGTGAAATACAAAGATGGCCAGATGTCTTTAAAATCAGATGCTACAGTGACAGCACTTAACAAAGCACTGCAGATTAAGGCTGACCTGCGTTTGACAAATGAAGGAGCCAACTTAAAATTCGAGACCGAGGCTCACGATGCAGCAAATCGAGCCTACGCCGTGCTCATGGGCTCTCTGAATGACAAAGGACTTGAAGTGAACTTGGATGGTTCCCTAAACATGGAAAATAGCCATGGAACACACAAAGGTACACTGACTTTTGGAGAAAATGGCTTGGCTACAAGTTGTACAACAACTTTACAGTGTAGTTCAGTGACATTTGAGAATGTCTTAAATGCTGGTGTTGATGCAACTGATGGTGCCTCCCTGTCTCTAATGACTAAAGCATTAGGTCCGGACAGTACAGCTGAGTTCAATGTAAAGGGCAAGATCTCTAAGACTGAAGTTAACTTAAACAGCATTTTAAAAGCCAATGCTTTTGGCGGTGATGCAAGAAACACAATGAATTTGGCCCTGAATGAGCAAGGCCTGAGTGTCTCCAATGCTATGACAGGCAACTTACAGAAGATGAAGACTGAAAGCACTCATACACTGACTATAACTCTATGGACCCTGGCATTCCGCTCCAAAACAGACAGTTTCATCTGTGATGGTGCATCGTACAACCATGATATTAATGTAAACATGAAGCCTTTTGTTACATCTGTGCTCTTGAACAATAAAGTTGAGATGTTTGACATCACATTCAGCAATGATGGCTCTCTGAAATTGGAGCCATTTAAGTTAGAAGGAACTGGCAGCATTACTGGACAATATAAGGAGGATACCATAAAGACCACTTGTGGAATCGTTTTTTCTGATTTGAGTGGTTCAATAAAATGTGACTCAACTGGAAAAGTTTTGGAATCCAAGATCAGCCAGAACATTGAAATGGAATTTGCTGGATTGTCCTCTATTTTTAAAAGTGAGACCCTTTTAAATTCCAAAGCTTTACGGCTTGAGAATGTCATCCGTACAATGGCAGTGCCATTCAGCCTTACTGTTGATAGCATTTTGAATATTGAGGGTTCAGTAAATTGGTATGGTAAGCACACTGGACAATTCTATAGCAAGTTCCTCTTAAAAGGCGAACCTTTTGCAATTGCTAAGTCCCATGACTGGAGAGCCTCATCTACACATATGTTACCAAACGGGAAATCAGCAGAAACTCATATTGAAAACAAGTTTGATGGCTTGTTGATGCCCAATGAGCAGTCCATTCTCTGGATATTCAAGTCTAAGTTAAATAACAATGCATACAACCAAGATGTCAGGATTTACAACAAGGAAGCAGATATGGGAATTCAGCTCTCGAGTGTGCTCCACACAAATCTCTTATCTGGTGGATCAAGTGACAATTCTTTGGAAATGCAAGAATTCGGCATCTCTGGTTTCCTTAAGTATGATAAAAACAGTAACTGTCACATCATTGAATTGCCCTTCATTGAGAGCCTTCCTGTTGCCTTTGAAAAAATGAAAACCACAATTGTAAATATTCTTGAGTCCCTTCAGCAGTACCTCAATGGTTTGGATATCAATGATTTAGTCAGACAGTTCAGAGAGAACTTGGAAAAAGCTCCACAAAATGTTCGCTACTACATGGAAGAACTTGATCTACAGAACAAATTAAACGTGGCTAAGAATAAGGTGATTTCCTTAGCACAAGACTATGCTATTACCTTGGATGATTTAGAAGACTCTATGGAGAAGCTAAAGATTTCTTTAGAAAAAACCTTAATTGGTTTTGCTACCAAAATAAGAGACATTAAGGCCCACATAAAAGATGTTATTGAAAGTGGATCATGGACAAAAATTCTGGAACAAGCTGGCAATGAACTCAAAACCTTCGATGAAAAATATGGCATTACTAGTACAATACTTAAAGTCATAAATGCCTTTGAAGATGTAATCAGTCAGATTGATCTTCAAAAGTTGCAGGACAGCAGCATGACCTGGCTGAGGACGCTTGATGCCAAGTATGATATTAGAGCAAAACTTCAAATAAAACTAACGGAACTAAGGCAAGCAATAGAATCATTTGACATTACAACGTTTGTTCAGGATTTGATCAACTATATAAGCTCATTAGATCTGACGCAGTATGTGAATCAGCTGTCTGATCACATCCCAGCTGAAGACATTGAAAAAGTGTTAGAGTCCATCAAGGATGTCATTGTCAACTGGATTGAAGAATATGAAATCTTGGAAAAAATCAATTATGCTTACTCAAAAATAGGTGAGCTGTTTCAGAGATATGAAATTGAAAAGAAGATGGAAATATTAATAGAACAAGCAACCATTCTTATCCAGCAGTACAAAATCCACAAGACTGTTCAGGCAGTGGTAGACAACTTCAAATCTATTCCATTTGAATACTTTTCAGACAAGATCATTGAACTACTTCATGCTATTGAGCGTGAACTGAAATTACTTGATATTAAGCAAAACATTGATGATTTAAATAATTATATTCAAATGATTATTAAGAATCTCAAGACTTTTGATTATAATGAATTTGTCGATAAAGCCAATGAGAATGTCAGAAAAGTAATCAATTACATTAATGAACAAATAATGCTCTATGAAATCCCACAAAAAATAGAGGCATCCAGAGACTTTCTAAGACAGATCCATGCTTCTACTGTTAAGTATTTGGAGCAACTAAAAACCACTAAGGTATCTGAGCTTTACAGGATGATTAAGAGTGTAATAGACAGAACAGCTTACAAGGATATTAAACTGAAGATCCAGGACACCCTTGAAGATATGAGACAGAGAATCCAGGACATGGACATCAGAGATGAAATCCGTGATTACTTGGGAAGAGTAAGTGAATCCTACAACAATATGCTTGCCTACATCTCATCAAAATTGCATGATTTGATTGCGATTATACGCAAGGTATCTGGTGAGCAAGACATTCTTACCCAGATTCAACAAGCTATGGAGGAAGTTCTCAGTTTTTTCAAAAACGCTGTAATTGAAATATCGGATTTTACAATTCCATTTACTACACTTCATGTTCCTGCATTTGAAATAAATCTCACTAGGCTTCAAGATATTAATATTCCATCCGACATTGCAATACCTGAATTCAAAGTTCTGGATTTCATGTATGTGTCACCTATCTCCATTACCTTTGAAGAAATTAAACAGAAGATAATTGAGTTTATTGACCGAATGAAAACAGTTGAAATTCCAGAGCTGGATCCCGAAGCCACATTTGGTGACCTAAAAGCACTTTATTGGTATTACCTGCCTGACTTTAGTTTCCAAGAGATCAGACTTGTGGAGCTCAAGTTTCCAGAAATTCATATACCAAAATTGAATATGGAAAATTTTGAAATCACCATGTTGCCTATTCCTGAAGTCAAGCTACCTCATATTACACTAGAACCGTGCATACCTGCTTTTGGGAAGCTGTATGGAGAATTCCGGTTAAATTCCCCACACTACACAGTAATGACAGTGGCAGCAATTGAGAATACAACAACTACAATCTTAGAGCCACAGTTCAAAGCTACTCTTACATCAAGTGTTAAGTCAACTCTAGAAGTCCTTGGTTACTCTTTGGATGCAATGCTTCAAATAAAAGCCCCTGACATGAAGAAAATGGTGATCAGTGAGACCATAAAAGCCAACCACGTTGCTTTTACTATCAGTCATGAAGGTTCACTTATTTTTAGTGGCCCATCAGCAGAGGCAACAGCGAAGACAGATGCTAAGGCTACAACTCAAATATATGAGGCTGACTTAAAACACAATGTAGGAATTGTCCTAAAGAATGGAATATCAGTCAATATTGACACAACCTACAACCATGAACTAAACATCCCCACTATGCAAATCTCAAACCAGGCCAGGTTTACGAAAAAGGCTGAGGCTCAGTTTGAATCTGGAACCATCTCTGTCACTTGCAGAAATGTAGGAAGTGGAAAATGGTCAATCAAAGACTATGCTGATGAAGGCATCCATAAAAGCAATCTGGAACTTAGTGTCAATGTAGGTACTGCAAAGCTAACCTTTGATGGTGAGACAAACAGCAAAATCCTGAAAGCAAAACAATCAGTCAAGGCTGAATCTGTCATCCTGAGTCATATTATCATTGATGTCAGTGCTGAGACAGAGACTCCCTTCATGAAGACAAGTGTAATGAAATTGACAGGGAAAGCCCAAATGGAGGGTCTCAGAATTGAACTAACAGCATCACACAATGCAGAACTGACTGGAACAGTTAGTGGAACCCTCTCAAATTCTTGTGAATTTTTGACCCAGCCGTTTGAGATCACACTTGACTGCAAAAATAAAGGAAATTCTAAAATAGTCTTGCCCCTTAAACTAACTGGAAAGCTTGATCTCCAGCAAGACTATAATATGATTTTGAATTCTGAAAAACAACATTTGGGTTGGATGGCTCTAATTCGATTTAACCAGTACAAATATAACCACAACTTCACTTTAGATAATGGTGAAAAAGATGCAGGAATCTATTTATCAGTGGATGGTGAGGCTAATCTTGACTTTTTGACTGTCCCACTAACTATTCCAGAGATGACATTACCATGGCTTGAAACTACCACACCCATGATCGAAGACTTTTCTTTGTGGGAGGATTTTGGCCTACAAAAGCTACTGAGCACACCTCGTCAATCATTTGATATTGATTTTAATCTGCAGTATCAGAAAAACATGGACAAACACACTTTTAACCTGGATCTTAAACCTGTCTACGAATATATTAATGAAAATGCTCACATCTTGGCTGTACACTTTGAACTTGGACGTGACAAAATCTTTGATGCCTTAACATCTTCTTATAACCAAGCCAGGACTCAATTTGAAAAATTCAATATTGACACATCCAAACAGCCCCCAAGGTATTTTACTGTTCCTGGATACACTGTACCTTTGTTTAATATTGAAGTATCTGCCTTTAGAGCCGAACTGCCTGCAGCCAGCTATTTCATCCCTAAAGAAGTGAGCACACCTAGTTTTAAAGTCCCTATGATGGGTTTTTCAGTGCCCTCCTATACCCTAGTCCTTCCATCTCTAGAACTGCCTGTCTTGTATGTGCCTGAGACTCTCAGGGAGCTGACGCTACCTACTTTCACCTTACCAGATATTCAGAACCACATCATGATACCTGCTCTAGGAAATATGACCTATGAATTCTCATTCAAGTCACCAGTGATTACTGTAAATTCTAACGGTGGTCTCTACAACCAGTCTGACATTGTGGTCAAAGTGGGAGCATCTTCCACCTCTGTGTTCGAGTTCCTTAAGGGTAAACTTGATGGTACAACCAGCATCACTAGGAAAAGGTGTCTGAAAGTGGCAACAACTCTGTCACTAGAGCACAAAAATGCAGCATATACCCATGACAGCAGTGTCAGTTTCACCAAGAGGAGTATAGAGACTTCCCTTGCAAATGTTATGAAAATCAACCTGCCTGTTTTTACAATGGATTTGAATCAGCAACTTCGTGGAAATACCAAGACCAAGCCTAATCTTGCCTCAAACGTGAAGGTTGAGTACACTTACACTCTACCAGCATTAAAAACTGAAGGAAAAGGAAACATGCAACATAATCTTGAGCTTGACGCACTCTCATCCTATTTCTCTGTGGAGAGTTTTTTGAGGGCAAAGGCAGATGGAACACTGATGGAAAAGGGGCATTTTACAGAATCTTTAGACAATAATGGAATAATATATCTAAATTCCAATGGACTACGTTTCACTGTAAAAACAGGATTAATCTCTGATTTTGATTACCAAAAGGCTAAAATCTGGAATGTGGATATGGCCGAGAACCTTGAACTTGAGGCTTCTCCTAGACGAATTTATGCCACAGTCAATTATACAAATAATAATGAGGTGAATATTGCTTCTTTCTCAACTAATGGAAAGCACACTGCAAAGGGAACTATTGAGTTTGTTCCACTGACAACTATGTCTGCTAGTCTAAATATTGATATATCACAGCCATCTAATCTTGGTCTTGCAAATATAATGGAGAATGTGGAGCTAACTCTCACCTCAAGTAAACAGAAGTTAAGCTGTAGTGGCAAGGAACAATTAGGAACAATTAAACATTCCAGTGATATCATGCTGTCCAACGATGAATCTGAGATACGCATGGAGATTGCAGAATCTGTTGAAGGTTATCTTGCATTTTTAAAGTCTGTCAAACTGCCTATCTATCAGAAAAATGTATGGGATGTGATGAAGTTTGATGATGCTACCAGCCCTGACCAACTACAATTCCTTAATGTTGCTACTCACTTGGTATATACCAAGAGTATGGATGGAACACTATTTTCACTGCCTGCAAAAATATTCGAAAATGGAATTGTTTTCAATATTCCAAAAACAACACTAACTATACCCAACTGGATGAAGCAAATTCCAGAGATGATACGAGAAGTGGATCAGAGATTTGAAAATGTTGACATGCTTGATTCTGTTTCTATCCCACCTGTCATCACTGTTCCCACTTTTGGCATGCCGCTTACAACTCTTCAAGTGCCATCCTTTACCTTAGATCTACAAAACCTGAAAATTCCAGATTCTATCAGCATGGATTCTTTTGATATAACTTTGCCGGGACTGCCAAAAGTTAAAGTTCCCAGCTTTGAAATCAACACAAAATACATGAGGGACAAAGTGGCTTTCCTGCTTTTGAAGGTACCTCAATATGAAATCGCAATCTCACCATTCACCCTGCCGAAATCGTTCAACATTGGTGAATACACATTTAGTCTGGATGACCCCATTAAAGCAATATGCAATTTTGAGATGCCAGCTATAACAATCCCAGAACAGAAAATTGCGATCCCAGAGATTTCACTTAACATACCTATCAGTGTATTTATACCATCGTTTGGTGCCCTCTCCACTTCTGTGAAAATTTCCTCTCCAATTTACAACAATACATGGACTGCAAAAGTAGAGAATAAGGACCCAGGCTTTGTTTACACAGCGAAATCCTCATGCACATCCACCATGACCTTCCTAGCATATGACCTGGAAGGTAAGGACTGTTCAATTTAAACAATAACATATTATCATATATGCACAGAAAATGCCAAGTAATATGTTCCAGCCATGCTAACTATTAATCTGTGCAATCTTAATCCAGCTGTTGCAAATGTCGTATTGGATAATGGAGCTATGAGTCTGGATGGGAAATGCACCTTCTCCCATAATGATGTAAAGGTAAACTGGAAGCAGGATCTCCATCAGAATCTGAGGTAATAATATGTGTACGTGCAAAATGCAGCATGTCTGGCATATTAATTGGTCAACTCTTATGAACTGCTACAGTTCCTGTTGCTTATCGCTTTAAGCTTTTTTCCTCAAGAACCCTTAACAAGTAGGAAGGATCTAAATAGAGGCTTTTCAATCTTCAAATCTTAAATTTGTTTTTAAACTGAATTTTGACCAGAAAGATAAAAAATTGGGTGGAAATTGAGTGAGTGACATATTGATACTTTTATATTAGATTTTATATTGTGTACTAGTATATTTCTGTAATACTATTATACGTCTTATTTTATGCCTATTTTTTCCATGCAGAATTAAACGTGAGGAGCCTTCTGCCTCAAGGTACCTGTGCATAATTATTATTACTTCCATCAAGCTTTATTGTTAAATCTGGAAAATTATCAGAATCACTTTCAAACAAATTAGCTAATGTTGATTTTATTTCACAGGCCCCCAACACACACACTGGACATTGATGTAACAAGCCAAACCTTCGCTGATGTGAAATTTCGCTATGCTTCCCACAATAATGGTATCACATCTTCAGTATCCTACCCAGATGGCTTTGTTGGATTTCAGTTAACTAAGAGGTCACAGTCTCAGTATTACGCAAAGCTTTTCACCAGATCGTTGGTAAGAATTTGTTTCATTTGCATATTAATAAACTGTTTTCCTTGGATTTCAGGGTTATATGGCAAGTAATAGAATTTTACTATATTAAACCTTATCCCTAACCAACACCCTCCCACGCACTGAGCCATGTTCCCACTATGTCTGCAAAAAAATTGAAGAATGCAGTAAGAACTTATCCAACTTGAAGGAACGCTATACAAACAGTTAAGGGTGTTGTGTTGAATTAACATTGAGCTGCCAACTTTTTGGACAGAGTTTTTCAAAAAATTCCTGGTGAGGACGTAGTCGAAGCTATATGCAGGAAGAACTTAATAGGGATGTATTAATGATATGATTGACCATTTAACAAAGACTCATGGGGACTTCACTGACATTCCAGAAGCATGTCACAGACAGGTTATGCAGCAGATTATCAGCGCATTCAAAGTATGTATTATAAATACTCAATCCAATCGTTCACACCATCACTTTGTGATGAAAAGCACAGTGGATGCTTTATACCAACCAGCCAGATACAATAATACGTAGTAAGCATGTGATAAGCGCCTGGTAGAAGTGTAGTGCGATCTGATCGGACATACCTCGGTTTGTTCTGATTGGTTGTGGTGAGCAAATGATCATTTGCATGATAGGAAGGTAGTGACAACATAATAGATAGATTGAGACATAGCTAGGAAGTAGTATGAACTTGGTAAATGCACATTTTTCCATTTTGACCCTGTTCCCGCTGTTACGGTTGCCCTTAATTTAAAAGGTTGAAATCAGGGGGAACTTGTTAAGATTGTTAAAAGTGTTAAGATTATTGTAATCAAAATATTGTTTTTCTTTGTTCATGCAGACAACTCCTGACAAAGACACAGACCTGCTGAGCGTCAAGGTTACTCTTAAGAACTCTAAAAAGCTGAATCTCCAAACTAGCTGGTATCTTAATGGGTTCTTTGACATGGTGAATGGAATTAAGGTCAAGCTGCCTGATATGACAGCAGCTCTTTATGATTTTGTCAACAAATATCACAAAGCTCATTTTGGTATTGACCTTAATCGTGCTGCTTTGAAACTTAAGAATGTCGTAGCTAACAGTATCGAGAGAGCTTACAGTAACATCCCGAGGGCATTTGATGCAATTCAGAACTCAATTGAGCAGCTCAGCCAGCAGAGTAAAGAAATGATGACGAGAACAATGAAGAACATCCCAGAGATCAACGTTCAAGATGTGATCTCCAAGGTTTCTACCAAAGTCAAAGAACTGCTTCAGCATTATGAGTCCAATGTCAGGGTCCTAATAGATGCTATAATGAAGTTCTTGAGTGAGACCAAGTTTCAGTTGCCAGGGTTGGAAGAGAAGCTCACTGGTCAAGAGATGTACTACAAGATGAGACGGTCTATTTCAGCAGCAGTCAAGAGAGCTGCAAGTAGATTTACCAGCCTTATGGAGACTATAGTTGACACCATTGAAAGTTTTGTCAGTAAAATAAATTTCAGGATTCCCACTACAAATGTAGTTGTTAACGGTAAAGATATTTTGAGGAATCTTAAGTCTGCTGTGAAGTCTACACAGGATTGGATTATTCAAGCAATGAGGAAGTGGGAAGGTCTGAAGCTAGAGAAACTGCTGCAGAACATAAGTGACTTTGTAAAACTCTGTATCCAGAGGGCAGGCGAGTTTATTACCTCTTTAAATGCAGAGAAACTAGATGAGCTTTCGAATCATCTGAAGGGAATTTACACTGAGACCAGCAAAAAACCAGCAGTGCAGGAAATTGTAAGGCAGATACAGTTGGCCAAAACAAATGCAGCTGAGTACAAAGACAAGGCACAGTTGAAGGTCCAGGAGGTCTACAAAGGCATCTCCATGGAGAACTTTAACTCAGGGATTAGTGAATCAATTTCAGTCTTAGAGAACCACCTTAGAGTTAGTGCTGAAAATTTGATTGAATTAACAAAGAACGCTTCACAGCATATGCAGCCATATATAAAGATAACCAGCAAAAAGGTTGATATGGATATTCCTCTGCCTTTCTACTGGAATTCTTTCAGTGAATGGCCAAGTATGACTTGAATGTTCAGATTTTGAATGCTTTTTATTTTGTTGTATTTTATAAACCTAAGTGTTAAAAATGTTTGTTTGAGTGTTTGTGTATAAGTTGTTGATGTGCCTATATTAGTTGTAACCGAATATGATTAAAGTCTTCTTTGCATATGGGTGAATATATATTTTTTTTATACAATTATACAATTTCTCATTAAATTAAGCATCTTCAACAAGTACTTGTGTATATTTTATAAATATTTGTATTTAATTTGGCAACACATACCTAGTGATTGCTGACTGTTATAAACTTTTAGGGGAAAAAAAAACAGAAACGGAATGTAAGCTTAATAATCATTATCAAACCCTATTTTAAGTAATATTAGCACCCAAAGGAACAGAAAAGGTGTTTTAGTTTTAGCATCCAAGTACTATTACTAATTATTGTCATTAAATCCCAATATAATTGCATAAGACGAATATAAGCTAGATGGATTAGTGTACAGTTATAAAAGGTATTTCCACAATATAATCAAATTTTTAAAACTGAGTTAACAAATTAACATTAACAACAAAGTCTGATGCACTTTCTTCATTAACAGCAAAAATTACACTACATTTTACAAAAAAAAAAACATTTTTAATGGCAAATAGTGCCAATTAATATCTAAAGGCTCTACAATATTTGAAATGTTTTTAACCCTTAAGACTGAATATAAGACAGTATATAAGCTTAAGAGATGGAATAGTTTTACAATTTGTTGGATTTCAATACAATATATCTTTACAATAAATATATTTTTTTTAAGTTGTAAAGTAGCAAGTAACAAACCTCTGATTGCTCACACAAATGAATTCAATATTTATAACTTTTTACAATTACCAATCCAGATTTATATAAATTAAAATCTCCCAATTCTCCCAAAACCTATATTTAAAAAAATCTCCCAATTTTATTCACTCACTCACTCATCATCTATACCGCCCTATCCTGTATACAGTTTAGGGGGACCTGAAGCCTGTCCCAGGGCACAAGGTGGGATACACCCTGGATACACAATGAGAACATGAAAACTCCATGAACAAAGACTCGAGCCATGACTCGAACCCCGACCCTGGAGGTGCAAGGCAACAGGGCTATCCACTAAGCCACCGTGCAACTCTCATTTTAAATCAGTTTAAGTAAAGTTCTTTACCATGCGTTCACAATATCCTGTCAATGTTTTCTGTGGAATAGTGCATGTATATTCATCACTACTGTAGTTCAACAGAAAAAAAAATCAAATTTAAACCCATCCTAATTCCCTGCACTAAAAGGATTACATTTACCTTAAAAAATGCATGTTTAATCTTTTTGTCTCTAGAGGGCACTCACGGCACGACTCCAGCTGGTTCTTTCAACAACTGGCTCACTGCTCATCAGAAGGTACAGTGCAAACACAGCTTAAAGTGTGTCTAATATTAATGTTCAGATTACTAAGGCTGTAATTCATTAAGTTAACAATGAAACAACTCCTTATGCTCTCTAATCATGAATTGTGGCTTGAAGCCTGCTAAGAAGTGCTTAAAATTTATTAACAAAGATAAAGATGTTACTAATTAAATAAGCAAACTCTTTAAATTGGCAGTAATAAGATACCAATGATTATGTTATTGTAAACTAATCATTGTGGAAAGCAGAAATGCTTAAATACTAAAGAGAGCTGATTGGTCGAGCTCTCTCAGAGGGAAGGTATGAGAGGTACTTAGTGCTCCCATATTAATCACGGCTCTTACAGCCAATCAGGGGCATCTGCGAGCTCACGCAAGCGGAAGGAGCGGATAGTGCCGCCCCCAACGGTGCGTGAGTGAGCAGTGCGAAAAGATGAGGTCGGCTGGCGTCACGTGGTTTGGAGGAAACACGTGATAGTCCTCGGCCCTTCCGACTGAGTGGTAGTAGTAGCCTTAATGTGGGAGCCCCCTAGTGACGGGGAGGAATTGGATATGACTAAATTAGGGAGAAAAGCGGGGAAAAATCCTCCCCGATGAATGCTTAAATAATAGAAACAGTAAATAAATAAAAACAGTACATCCTTACTAAGTTAATAGCAGCACGGTGTCTTAGTAATTAGCACTGTTGCCTTGCACCTCTATGGTCTGGGTTTCTGCCTTGGGGTCTGTGTGCATGAAGTTTGCATGTTCTCCCAGTGCTTGGTGGGTTTCCTCCAGGTACAGCCCAATTAGTCAGAACTGGCATTCCCAAATTGCCCATTAGTGTGTGAATGTACATGTGAATGTTGACCAAAGTTCCTACAACGGTCAGAAAATATGGAAATAAATACAATAATAATCACCATTGGCCTCCACTAGTTGGGCTACAGAAGTTGCTAGATGGATGGATGGACTAAGTTAATGCTGATAGATCTGGTTGACTAATAAATTATAATATTGCATGCTGGGCTGGATGAATGGCATGAGTTGGTGTAGGTGATCTGCTTCAATGCTTTCTTAGAAAAGACAAAAACATTATCAGTACTGATGTTTACTTGTTATAGCTAACTTGCAAGAAATCAATTTAATTCTATCCCCAACTCCATGTGTGTGTCAGTCTAGATGCAAATGCTTCGGTAACTATTTCCAGATGGCAGGAGGGTAAAGAGTGAGTGTGAGGGGTGTGTATGATTGCTGGTGGCTTTGCAGATGCAGTGTGTGGTGTAGATGTCTGTGATAGAGCGAAGAGAGACCCCAATAATCTTCTCGGCTGTCATCACTATCCGCTGTTGGGTCTTGCGGCCCGAGATGGCACAATTCCCAAACCGGACGGTGATGCAGCTGCTCAGGATGCTCTCGATAGTCCCTCTATAGAAGATGGTTAGAATCTGTGGTGGAAGCTGGACCTTCCTCAGCCTTCTAAGGGAAAAAGAGATGATGTTGGGCTTTCTTGTGCAGAGACCTGGTGTTTAGGGTCCAGGTGAGATTCTCCTCCAGGTGGACACCAAGGAATTTGGTGCTGTTGAGGAGCCACAGAGGTACAGTTGATGTTCAGAGGAGAGTGGTTACTCTGTGTCCTCCTGAAATCAACAACCATCTGTTTTGTCTTATCGGTGTTCAGAGACAGGTTGTTGTCTTTACACCAGTCTGTTAGCCTCTGTAGTTCCTCTCTGTATGCTGACTCATCATTCTTGCTGATAAGACCCAACATGGTCGTGTCACCAGCAAACGTGATGATGTGATTGGAGCTGTGTGTTGCTACACCATCGTGAGTCAGCAGTGGACTGAGCACACAGCCCTGGGGGCCCCAGTGCTAAGTGTAGTGGTGCTGGAGGTGCTGTTACCACATTGACTGAGGCCTTCCAGTCAGAAAGTCCAGGATCCAGTTACAGAGGGAGGTTATCAGGCCCAACAGACACAGCTTCCCAACCAGGTGTTGCAGATGATATATCAAATGCTGAGCTGAAATATATGAACAGCATTGGAACGTACAGTAGATATCGTTGATGTCTAGGTGTGTGAGGGCCAGATGGAGTGTGGTGGAGATGAGATAATCTGTGGAACAGTTAGGACAATACAGTTACAGGTAGGACAACTTCAGTGGGTTCAGTCAGGAGGGCAGCAGGGTCTTGATGTGTCTCATGACGAGCCACTCGAAGCACTTTATGATGGGTGTGAAACAACAGTACGGTAGTCATTGAAACAGAACCCAGACGGCACTGCACAGAGAAATGTTGAAGATGTCAGTAAGAACACCTGCCAGATGTTCAGCACATTATCTGAGCACTCTGCCAGGGATATTGTCTGGTACGGCCACTTTATGTGGGTTGACTCTGCGTAGAGTTTTCCTCACATCAGCCGCGGTGAGACACAGCACCTGGTCGTTTGGAGGAGGGGTCGTCCTGTCACCAGAAGGTAATGATCTCCTGTAGTTGGTGATGGCTTGTATGCCCTGCCACATGTGCCACATGTCACTGCTGTCCTTAAAGTGGCTGTGGATTCTCTGGACGTGTGTGCGCTTCACCTCTCTGATGGCTCGGCAAAGCCTTGCTGTTCTTAGGGTCACCTTGTCTCCCACTCTGAAGGCAGAGTCTGGTCTTCAGAAGTGCACACACCTTCACAGTAATCCATAGTTTCTGGTTGGGGCATGAGATATCCTTGGAGACATTGACATCGTCTGTGCACTTGTTGATGTGGCTGGTCACCGATGACATGTACTCCTCCAAGTTGGTGAAGTGGCCATAAGTTGCAGCCTCCCTGAACATCATCGAGTCAGTGTCCTCAAAACAGTCATAAAGAGCAATGATAGATCCTGCTGGCCAGGTTTCACCTTTTCCAGAGGAAAAATTCCGTTCAATAAAATCCGTAAAATCTTATTTGTTCTTCTCTTCTGCAAAATGGTCAATGTTACAGTGAACACTGGGTGTGAGGTAGAAACATACCATGGATGAGATGCCAGTCTATTGCAGAGCAATGTGCCTTGCTTAGTAAATTGTGTTTAAACAGTGTTAATCTACATTATACAGCAATAATTAATCCCTCCATAGCATTTACAATCCCTGATTATCATTATATGCATTATAAATTGACAACATTTATTAATACTGGTCACAGTTCATGATTCAAATATGAAATACTAATGTAAAATAAATGTAAAAGATGCTTATAAATTACACAAGGTTATGTGATTTAGCCATTGTGCATGTTTTAAATGATCGATCTGATGAATGCTTGTGGCCTGATTTTGAAACTGCTATGACAAGAATCCAGCTTCTTTATGAACTGTTGTAAATTCTTCTACCCCAGACCAGACCATGTGTGTAAGTCACCTAATTGGCACACACATACAGTACTGAGGTTGAGGGACTGCATGTTATAGAAAATTTGATTTTATATTTCTTTTCACATGTCTGCATTAAGATGCTCAGGGATTCTGATAGACAGGGTTTTTTTTTGCTCTAGGGAGAAGTGATAATAATATTGCACAATCCGTAGCACTCTTTAAACACTCCAGCAGAGTTTAAAGTCTCTCAATGTACTGTGGGCTGATTTATGGCTGTACTGGATCATAAAACAACAGCTGGCTTTATGACTGACCTGGCACACTGCGGCAACATGTTTCTCTGAACTTTGGAGACTGAAATTTCAAGAACATAAATTACTCTATTCTGTTATGTTTGTAACACAGTGACAAATCAATTAAGATCTTCATGTTCTGTTCAGAAAGGTGATGCTTAACCGTAGCTTCGGTCTATATGCTGTGGTTTCATTATATCAGTATTGCTATGTTGTAGGTCATAACCAGCTATTTTGCACTTTCATCACCCTTGACCCCAGACCCACACATTTAGCATATCATACACAAGTGAGGGCCATATCTGATAAACATGTCAGCATCAGCTGAGAGGAAGAGTGTGCAACTGATGTCAGCAATTTAACGTCAATGAGAAATGGTTTGCCATGTGTCTGAAATGTATCTACTGCAGTCAACCACAAGAGGACACCAGAATTTCTAAAGTGAATCATTCTGTGACTTTGTTTTTTCCGCATTAAAATTTTATTTATTACACAATATATACAAATACACTGCTCAGATAAAATGAAAAAAAAAAAAACACCTGGATTTGACTAAGCAAAAAGAGCCGTCCACTGGATAATTCATGCAGTGATTAAAATGTTTCACCTGGAAACAAGTTATTTAATCCTTGCTGATGAAGTGAGCAGCTTCTCATTTAAATATCCTGAGGTCATAACAAAGATGTTACTCTGTTTCAGAGAGGTCAAATTATAGACCTGCATCAAGCAAAGAAAACAACTAAGGAGACTACTGCTGTAAAATTGGTTTAACAGCTGTAAAATACATTATTAAAACCTGAAAGGATAGCGGTGAACCATACTGTAATGTTTGAGGGTGAAATGTGGTTGGAAACAAAAAGCTTATGATCACCTAAATGTTTGGTGAAATTAAATAAAATAAAATAAAAGGGAGAACTGATAGCTATGTTTAATAGTGAAAGTAACTGAAAAAACACAGTGTAAAAAGAACTTAAGAGAACTAAAGAGGACTAAACTCCTGTTTTGCCTTAAGAAAACCACTTATCAATGAGGCTAATTGGAATAAAAGTCTTCAATTTAATGGAAGAAGCAATGGAAAGGATTATGTGGTCTGATGAGTCCAGATTTACCCTGTTCCAGAGTGTACAAGCACCCTTCTTTTTGCACACTTTAATCATATTATAGATTTTTATATGGATTAAATTTATTTCTTAGGTCATGAATTTTCACACAGTAAATTTACACACAGCAAATATATAATCACAAAAACACTTTATTTTTACAAATATAATTTAGCTAAGCATTCAGATCCTAAGGTCCTCCAACTGAGCTCAGGTGTATCCTACAGTATAGTGATATTTTAAGATGTGTCTGCAGATGTAGGCTCCATGCCTATCCTGAGATAGGCATGGAGCCTATCTCAGGAGACTTAGGGCACAAGGCAGGGTACACCCTAGACAGGGTGTCAATCCATACATACACTCACACACTATGGCCAATTTGGAAACGCCAATTAGCCTAATCTGCATAGTGCCCAGAGAAAACATGCCAACACAAAAACATTTTTAAAGTTTTTAAAGTTACCATGAAATATGTTAATTAATTACCCACATATTGTAATATGTATAATGAATAATATTCATTAACTATTTATAAAAAAAATTATATCTTTATTGTTAATACAGGCCATTATTGCACCCCAACCTGGGTCTCTCCTGCCTTGTGCCCTGAGTTCGCTGGGATAGGATCCAGGTCCCTAGCCTACACAGGACAAGCGGGTATGAAAAATGATCGAATAATTGAGTCCATTATTGCCAAGACACAGATTTACTTCAAAAAGTGTATATAACTTCCTTCAATTTCAGTTCCACAGGGAAACCTTATTTTATGACTTGTGTAGTTACTATGGCAACATATGCTTTAGACAAACTTTCACAGTGTCAGGCAAGCTAATATTAAAGCTTAGTTTAGATTGATCAATTCTACTGGACAAGCCACATTACATCATGGTTCCAGGACTGTTGTGCCAGGTACTGTTCAACAAATTGCTACAACCTAGTGCTTCATTTATTACATTGTGTGTTGCGTAGCCTGATATAATGTATTAGAGCACCACTGCAACCACGGTAAGGTAGTGTTTCCACCGGTCTTGGTTTGACCCATAACTTAACTTACTATCTGTTATGTACAATACGTTCTGCATGGATTAAAGTTAAAGATGTATATGGATTAAAAATTGCAAGTTAATTAGGCCTGTGGTGCAGTGTTGAGGATTTCCAGACGAAAAGAACATCTTTTCAGAGTTTTCAAACTCAGAAATTAGCCTGTAACCAATCAATCAGTCATCTGCCACATTTATGTTGGTGACCGTAAAATTAAATGATGAGACAGAGATTGCAGTAAAGTAAAAATGGAAGATATGAGTCAGAATGAGGTAACTGTATATAAAGTTTAATGTTCTATTGAAATAGCTAAACTCCAATTAAGCAGCTGAACTTGGCTAACCAAAACTAATCAGACAGTCAGCTGGTTGTAGTTTGGGGAACATGGGGAACAACACAAAAAACTCTTTTTGTCTTTACAAAACAATGCAAGGTAAATCTCTGAATCATTAAAATGTTCTACTTTGTTTTAGAGGAACCCATTATAGTTCAATGTCTTGCATATCCTGGTGAAAGTGGCCTTAAAAGACCCTAACTCGGGATAGAGATCCTATGTCAAACCTTTAGGATGGTCCGCAGATGGAGGCACCTTTATTCCTTTCAGAAAATTTTATAATATTATTCAATTGTGAACAGCCTGAGATCTGATGTCCACCATACTGTGACACTCCATAATAGTGTAGATGGAGGCTTGATTCTGCTTAGCAGTCCTAGTTCCTGAAGTAAGAATAGAAAGTTTTGGCAGTTCACTGGATCAATTTGACGAGGTTCCAACCACTTATGGAATGATTTCAACATAATTGCATGCCTTTTCTTGAAGAGCAACCTTACAGGCACAGATTATTTGACTGGAGTGCTAGATCTTTTCATCCTTTTGGAATAACATCTGCTGAGAGTTTAAGGGTATTCTGACTACTGGCTCTGGCAAAGATAACAGAGCATTTCAGGGCAAAGTGTTATGTGGGAAGAATAAGTCATGTATATGCACAGTAAAGTCAAGCTCTGGTTATAGCATGATTATGCAATTTATTTGTACCACTGTCCCTGTCCCGGTATACAAACTCGACAGGGGAATTTATTTATTGCCCAAAGTATGTCTAACTCTGCTACAATATATATAAGTGAACACAATACCTCATCCACTGCTCTGTTGTACAGTTTCAGTAGGTAAGCTAGTCCCACTCCTGTGCAGGCCGCATTACATCCCGGAAAATCTCTTAATTCAAGCCAGTCCAAGATAGTGACCTCTGAGGCGGCTGTTAGCATACCCAGCATCCTCAGTAGAATCCAGTACCATTCATAGCAGCCTGAGAGGCTGTTACACACCGGAGTGACATTGTGGAGCATAATCTCAGTAATTATAGTTTTCCATGAGATAAACTGTGTGACCTATCTCAGTGTAAGGCAGTGTTTTTCAGTCTTTACGGTGAGACCAAGCTCAGTGATGTGAGCAAAGAAAGAAGAATATGTATTGCTACTAAGTAGGAGTACTTATGAGTCTGTCATCCATGTACTGTACAGAAGTGTCTTGATGCCTATGGCCATCAGAGGAGAATTATATCTTTTCCGGAAATCCAGGTGTGCTTGAGATAGGCCAAAGTGTAGACCTTTATATTAAAATGTTTTTCATTGGCAGACAAATCTCAAAAAGCACCCTTGGTGATAATAATGTAAAAAATATGGCCAGAAGGGCATTTTTTTTATGACAACCCACCCCCCCACGCATTTTTATCTGCTATGACCGCCTCAATAAAATCTTATAGGAGGGATTTTGCAGGGATTTGTGTGCAAACTTCCAAAAGAACAGTAGTGAGGTTGGGCACTGCCGTCAGGTATGGAGGCCAGGCATACAGTAGGCATTCCAAAAAAGCCCAGATATGTTCAGTGGTGGGGCGGCATGGTGGTGTAGTGGTTAGATCTGTTGCCTTGCACCTCCAGAGTCCGGGTTCGTTTCCCGGCCAGGCTCGATTCCCGTCTCTGTGTGCATGAAGTTTGCATGTTCTCCCCTGCTTGGTGGGTTTCCTCCGGTTTTCTCCCACAGTCTAAAGATATGCAGGTTAGGTTAATTGGCATTCCCAGATTGCCCACAGTGTGTGAATGGGTGTGTGAGTGTATGAGTGTGTGTGCCCTGCGATGGATTGGCACCATGTCCAGGGTGTACCCTGCCTCGTGCCCTAGGCCTCCTGGGATAGGCTCCAGGGCCCTGCGACCCTGAATACAGGATAAAGCGGTATAGAAGATGAGTGAGTGAGTGAGTGAGTGATGTTCAGTGATGTCAAGATCAAGGCTCTGTTCTGGGGCATTTTTTGCGCTCAGGGGAATTGTTATGTTGGAACAAATTTAGGCTAGGCCCTCTAGTTTCAGTGAGTCGAAATCATTATGATACAGCATACAAAGCATAGACAATTGTGACAATTGTGTACCTAGACAAATTCTAGACAATTGTGTACCTTAAACATGTGACTAAGAGGTTTGGCGAAGGCCCCACATCTGGGGGGTCATGCTCAGGCATTCACATACATTTGGAAATACGCTGGAAATATTGTCCAGATCCAATAATGTGAACCAGTCCTGAAGTTGCACTGCATGAATTACATCTGAGAAGAAGAAAAAGAAAAATC
This sequence comes from Clarias laeviceps, assembly GCA_030014305.1. Lineage (NCBI taxonomy): Eukaryota > Metazoa > Chordata > Actinopteri > Siluriformes > Clariidae > Clarias > Clarias laeviceps. Next base: position 19,398,416 of record JAQMYJ010000005.1, read on the forward strand.
CTTTATTTGTCACATATATTTTACATCTCTTGCCTTTTTTACATTTAAATTTCTTACTTCACATACCCAGCTTGTTAGGGAGCTAAGGTCAGACCACAAGACCAGTAATTATATGGCACCCTTAGACCAGAAGCTGAGCAGTGGCAGCTTGATGGTCCTAGTGCTTGAACCCCTTTAATCATTTGATCCACTACTGCCAAAACTTATTTAAACTGAGGTGGGGCACAGTTAAATCTTTTTTAAAGCAAATTTTCTTTCAGACAACAACTCTTGACTGTCTCCCAAAGCCAACAAAGCCCAGCTGAGTATGTGTTGTTGGAATTGTTGGAGATGGAATGAGTCAATGCACAAAGCAGCAGTTTGTGGGGTTCAACCACAATATAATCTTGGAGATTGCATAAGGTGTCTCTGAATTCCCTTGTTGACCTTTCCATCCACCTGGACTGGCTGCTGCAAAATTTAAATGGAAAACCCAAGACAAGGTTGAATAAAGAATTTAGTTCAATTGTTCTCATGTGCCTCTTAAAGATCACCAAGATGTTAAAGTTAAATGACCAAGCTGTTAAACATGGCACACCCATCCTGACGCATCCCAAATCCTTATGGCCTTTCAAGATTTAAGACTCAATGGCTTATTTGTGTCCATTTGTAGCAGCTAAAAAAAGGCTGTTGAACTGGGATGTGGCATATCTGAAGACTTCACATGAAGACATAACATTCACAGTGATGGATAACTGCTAAAGAGAAGTGCAAGACAAGAAAATACCTTTCATAAGTGATTTTTTAAAATCTTAACTTCAGTTCAGTAATGTCCTGCAGACATGGATTGGTGTATGACCACAAAGTTGTGTGAAACATGAATAGAGAGTAGAGCAGAGGGGTCACGAGTGAGGGTAATGTACTGCTGTCTGCCATATTGGAAATTAAAAAATAATAAATTACTAAATTTCTATTTCAATTTATTAGACTTTTTACTCTAACCTTTTGAAAAAAACAATCAACCATAATTTAAACCCACTGACAGATGAAGTGAATGAGATTAAATGTCTCATTACAAAGGTACTGTACCTACCACAGCAGCAAAAAAATAGTTAGTTCTCAAAGCTGATTAAAGCAAGAAAATAGGAACTCATACAGATCTGAGTAAAGGATTTGACAAGGACCAAATTATGATGGCTTGATTATTTGTTCAGAGTACCTGCACTATAGCAAATCTTGAAGGATATTCCCAGTATGCAGTAGTTGGTGCCTATGAAAAATGGTCAAAGGAAGGACGTGCACTGCACTGGTGAGCAGGTCATGGGGGCCCAAGTCTTGATGATACAACTGGAGAATTAAGGTTAGCCCGTCTGGTCTGATTATACAGAGATTGACTTTAGTAAAAAATAGCTCACATGGATGCTACTTTGACTTGAACCTACTACCTAAACATTGTTTCAGACCAAATACACCTTTAGGCAATTCCCTAACTGCAGGAGCCTTTCAGCAGGATAATGCATCTAATGCATCCTGCCCTACTACAATAATAGTCCAGGAATCATTTGAGGAACATGACAAAAATTTTAAAGTGCTGACTTGGCTTCCAAATTTCCCAGACCTCATTCTGACTTGGTGTCTGTGCTGGAAGTGATGGACAAATACAGTAAGTGTAATTCATGGAGGCTTCACCTTGCAACTTACAGGATATAAATGATCTGCTGTTAATGTCCTGGTGCCAGATACCACAGCACACCTTCAGAGTTCTTGTGGAGTCCATGCCTCGATGCTTCAGAGGTGTTGTGCTGGTACAAGGAGGATCTATACAATATTAGCCATATTACTGTAGGTCATATATTGTATCAATATTAGGAAATGTTAATGTTATAGATAGTCTGTGTACTGTACTGTTACAATGTTGTGCTTTTGCATATGAAACATTGGTGTAATTTTTTGTTGTTTTTAAATTATTAATTTATTATTATTATATACTATTATTTAATTATTTTAAATAATTATTTTAACTTTTTCTTAATCAGTAAAAATATTCATACTATCACCCATCAACATCTACAGTATGCAGGAAATACTTTGCATTATATGTTTTTTTTTTTTATGTTTGAAAGTTGGAGTCTCCAGAAAATGTTCTTGATATTTTAATATTGTGTTTTCACAGGTGCCCTAAATGTTCTTCAGTATTCTCAACAGATGTGCCAAAATCATTTTGACTGAGTGTGGTTGGACTTCATGCATGTTTCCAGGAAAACCTCAGTATTATTGATGAGACAGGGACTCCTGGATGTCAGATTGAGGGCATGGAATTCTTGACATATTTAATTGAGGCCTACAAAGTAAAACCAAATGGAAGCTTGCATTTCATTCTCTTTTATTTTAATTGTGTATGTCAATTTGCAATTTGTCACTTTTGCGATTGTCCCCCTGGTAAGCACTAATCCTTATTCATATGCATTAGCTGTTATATCACGGTAATATGTAAGGTAAAGTATATGATATTTTAAACTGGTTTGTATGTTGGACTCTCTGACAGAGAGGAAATCATGTCCATAGCTTGAAAAAGGGGCAGAAAATATTACTCATCTATATCCACCAGGAACAGTAGATGGCCTGGTAGCATTCACTGACTACTTAATAATCTATCAGTGAATGACTGTTCCTAACATATTATGCAAATTCAATCACTGGTCACTTGTCATTTTAAAATTTGACTGCTATAATTATGAGCTGAGAGCACACCACCCATAAAGAAACTGTGATTGGGCCATTTGAAAAGCAATAAAAAATTCCAATATTGGTGTACCATGGTTGAGATGAAGTCCCAGAAAAGTATTTCAGTTAAACAAGAAGAATACATGAAAAAATACTGTAGGAGAACCAAAGAACACATGAAGCAATATGCATAATTGTTCAACATATGTTTAACAGAGGGAAAACTCAAGGCCATTTAGAAATCATTGGACACACAGCTAAACTAATGCAGAGTCCAACATCAAATAATTGTACAGTATGTACTGTAAGTGCTAGTTACCGTAGCCACTTGGCCAAGGACTGAAAGAAGACTGAACCTGTCACTATCAGATGAGAGAAAATTGGTTTGGATGGGCAGGAACCACCAAGGCACGCCAATGTCAGGCAAGCAAGATTCTAAATCACCATTGACTGAAAGTCTGTTGTTCAACAAAGAAGCCACTATTCCAAAATTGACACTTTTGTGCAGCTGACTCCATGAAAAAAGCAGAAGCCTTCTAGAGGAAAGTTTTGAGCAGGATAAAAGGAGTAGGAGTAAAGAACACTGTACTAAGTGTTAAACATGGTGGTGGTAGCTTCATCTTTGTGGCTGCTTTGCTGCCAGTGAATCTGCTGCATTGCACAAAGTGGACCGAATAATGAAAAAGGAGGACTTTCTGTGCTTAAAAATTGGGTTTGGGCTACGAAACCAACACATTTAACTGAGCACTAACAATTATGCCAAAAAAGGGTGGTCAAATATCCAATCAAGGTTCTGCCAAAAGCCATTTGATGTGTATGATGATATAAGTTCCCAAGGGATATTCAAGAAAATATTAGTTGTGCAATATATCCAGTACAGTATATGTTATTATTATTATTATTATTATTATTATTATATTTTTGAGCACAAAATTTGTGGGTTTTCCGTATAATTTAGATTTATGTTGTAGAAGAATTCTGCCTGAGAAAAAGGCCAGTTAAAAAAAATTATTTGCAAGCCCAATGTTGCCATGCCATTCATGTTAATGATGAGTTTATCTAAACTTCTAAATGCCACCCATTCTTATCTAACCAGAGTCTATGCCACTAGTGAAAAAAATGTGTCAGGATGCACTATAAAACAAAACTTAACATTAAGTCATGCATGGTAAAAATAAAATAAAAAAGCCTCCAAGCAGTCTTTTCTCCAAACTCTGAGAATAATTTTTGTTATAGTGTATAGTATAGTGCTCACACAACATTGCTGAAGTGTTGTGATTGTAATCCCTCGCTGTACCACAGCCCGCCAGAGCAATGTTATTAGCCCTAAATGATTGTATTGTATTATGTGAAGTGTTTGGAGCATTGCTGTGTTTTTGTTCCAGGACTTTTTTCCTCGCTGTGTCTTTTGGATCACCTCTCATTTGGTGTTCTGGTACAAATTAAATACTGTTTAATATTTTGTTTGCAGTTCAGAAAAGTTTCTTGATGTGTGTTAAGCTTGAAGTTAATTAAAGTAAGATTTATTGCTTGATGTGTCTGCCATGTCTTTTTATACTTACTGACATGAGGGAGCCACAGTCAAACATGCACACGCGATGGATGTTAAAAAGTTCTCTGGTTATTTTCACCAAAAAAAAAAAGAAAAAAGCTTTTGGTCAGTCCCACTGTGTCAAGTACATCATGTACATCAAAAGATCAAAATCATTAGCATGTAAGTCTTATGGACACCCAGAGACCAACAGACAACCGGGAACACATTAACATGTTCCAGTTTGAACTAAAGAGTTCTAGTTAGCCATATGAACTATTAGCATTATAAGGAATAAGGAAGCACAGCGAGGGGGTGGATTTCTGGACATATGACATTGAACAAAGAGAGATATAAGCGATAGAGGTATGGAAAAGTTCACACAATGGCAGAAAATCCTAACAGTGTGTTTTGCAAATTATTTAACAGTTCCCCCACAAGGTCAGCAACATATTAGATTCTGTGACTGCAGAATCGGATTTTAATAATCTTTTGTTTTTTAGTCAGATTTTTTTTTAATGTGAAACATACTATTTATAAAAAAAAATAATAATTATGGAGTACCACAGGTGGAAAAATTATTAAAGTGCATGTTCGGTGGCAAAGTGAAGACATACTGAGGGATGCTAAATGTATTCTAAAGGTATTGTATATTAATGTAAAATTACACTTACCTCTCTCGGTTATCCCAGACATGACAGCATTACACTGACAATCAGACAACCTCCGCATGACAATCTCCAAACAAGAGCAACAACATGACACAATACAATACTCTGATAGTGAGTTGAGGTAGTGCAAATAGATTCTCTATGAGATGATAGATAAAGAAAAACAGTAAACATTTATTTTGGGAGATTGTCATGCGGAGGTTGTCTGATTGTTAGTGTAATGCTACAGCTGTCATGTCTGGGATAACCGACAGAGGTAAGTGTGGAGGATTGTTGTGTGATCTCTGTGTAGGTGGGATGATGTTTCTCTTTTCCCCTGTTAATCAAAGGAGACACCATCCAGTCCTGGAGATCTTTGCGTTGTGCTGTCCGGCTTTACTTAGCCTTTGCTAGCTTTACTTAGCTTTTGTCTTATGTTGTCTTTTGCTGTCTTTTTTGTCTTTTGTATAGTTCTTAGACAGTTCTGTTAATTCATGGTGTTAACTTGTCGTCTTAGCTAGTCAGCTAATTAGGTGTCTTAAATAGATAGGTTTGTTAATTTATGTTGTATGTTGCACCTTGGTTCTCTGTTTCACTGTGTACTTAATTGTATATGGTTCAAAGACAGTAAAAGCCTACTTGACTTGACATGACAGGAGGGCCGCAGACACTTATTTGTTACATCTTTATAAGAGTTTTATTTGACAGATAGCTATGGATTGGCATCCTGTCCAGGGTGTACCATGCCTCGTGCCCTACAGTAAGTCTCTTGGGATAGGCTCCGAACACCCCAGACACTGTAAAGAAAAGTTAAAACAATATAAATGATGAGTGAGTGAGTGAGTGAGTGAGTGGTATGTTTAGCTAATTTGAAATTTTCTTTAATTGTAATTTTTGAGTAACATCTTTGTCGACAGAAACCTACTGTACAAGAAAAAATCACAACATGCCTGAAAATCTGATAAATATTCCTCAATCTATTAAGTCATGATAAGTTATGATAAGATTCAGTCCAGATAGATTTTGCTATTTTTTAAATTAACTTTACAAACTAGTCAGGAAATCAGTGGTCAACCTACTGTAGGTTATGCTGATGCTGATATTTTGAAGGGCTGTAATCTGTAATATTCATTCAGAAGGCACTGAATTCCTCTGTTTCATCATAGTAGCTGCACTAATAAAAATGACCACCAGGACTATCTTTAAACAGATATTATTTTTTGTGATATTATAGGAAAGTCTTAATAATGAGTTACTTGAATATACTGTACAGTATGAGACAGAACAATGTATATTTACTGCATCCAAACAGCAGGTGGCAGCATTAAAGACCAACCGTTTAATTAGCAGCAATTCGGGGGTCCAGAAGAAGACAAACACGGAAGCGTGTGTTCAACATATTCTTAATTTCTTGCTATGATATTTGTATTAAGGAGGAGACTTGAAGTTTTTAGGAAAACCAATTTACTGAACTTTCTCGCCATCCAAAACGACGCAAAATTATTTAACGGTAAGAAGAGTCGTGACGTATAACAAAATGTCTGTGATCCTGAAATTTGGTAAAAATTTAATCAGAATTGATTTTGAAATGTAGTAAAACTGATGTTACAGAAGAGCAAGAGTGGCATTTCCACTAAAGACTCATGTAGTGTGAGTGCAGCTCAGTTCTAGAGTGAAATAGGTGACTACTTTATTATATTAATGAATGAGTTTTTACATGTTTTAAGGTATAAAATTGTAATTGACAAAAACATAAATGAAAAAGCACTGAGAATTACATTAGGAAACACAATAAAAATTAAGAGTATTAAAAGAAGAAATATTTCCTATTAGACCCAATAAATACATGCAAAGAATAAATGAATGAATAACTTACTAACTATAAATTGCATATCCCTAACCCAAACCCATGTTATCCAGAATGATGCTTTTCATTACAGAATAATAATAAGTTGCTAAGACATTATTCTGAAATAAAGACAGTTAGCAAGCATCATTACTTTTTCAGATGTTACTAATGCTTTGTAACACTGTAAGAAATATTTTTTTAATTGTGGCTTCTCAAGGTCAGAAAAGCTGAATCCCAAGGCGCTTCATGTTTAACATAAAAGATGCATTCCAAATGATGCATAAGTTATTTAATAGCACAGCCAATAGCAAAAAGAAAAACAAGTCCCTGTACCAAATGTGACTAAATGACCCAATTTTAAATCTGTGCATTGATATTAATGACTCTGAGTAATAAGTTTCTATTATAAGAACTGGCTAATACTTTTTTTTTTTACCCTAAAATAAAACATGTTTTATGGCAATTTCATGCATAAGTAGACCTTACCATGGGAAGAAAAAGTGGGCACAATTTATATGGTTTGTGATACAGAAAAATGCTATGCTGAGCATCAAAAATCAGATCAATATTCTGTCTATCTATCTATCTATCTATCCATCCATCCATCCATCCATCGATCACCATGCAGAAATGTCACATAAAGCCACTTATTGTCTATACTGCTTTACCCAGTATACAGATTCACAGTTTGTGGAAAACCAGTACTCTCTTGTAAAAGGTTGTCTGTTTTATTTCAGATTCACAACACTGATCAAATGCTTTACATTTTCAGGATGTAAATGAGTACATGAACTTTGAGGCTCTGTTTGTTTTTAGTGAACAGATTCCATTACACATTATACAAGTTAATTCTGTGATACTAAGCTTGTCCATGTTCTGAGGCTTTCAGTATACCAGTATGAGTCAATGTGTGAGCCTGGAGCAGGGTGGCAGGCCTGAATCCCAAATAGCTGTTTGCATTCACTGTTCAGTCTCCTTGCTTTTGGCATTGTAGTAGGAAAAGGCGTTTGTATAGTATTATCTGAACTAATAAAAAAAAAATTAAAACCATGACTCGATAATTGAAGACAAAAACCTTGACTCTGTTTTGCATGTGTGTGTGTTTAGGCTCGCCATCTGGCTGTGGAGGTCCATCTAATGTAATGGGCAGCCTGAAGTCTGGATGCCAGAAAGAGGATGCAGCTGTGGAGTATGTCTACTGCAGAGGTGCTGTCACTGAGCTGCTTAAATATGGGCCCAGAGACCTGCACACAGCTACCAAAAACTCTAACTCACCACAAGTACTCTTCCTCATTATCCCTGGTAGGCAAAAAGCAGCCTGTATGTACATTTTTGGGAGTAAAAATAAAAGTCCGTATTTACTATTTTAGGCATTGAATGTAAAATTCTTTTAGGTTATAAATTCTATGGAATGAGATAAAAAATGTAAGACGCTCTGGATAAGGGCATCTACCAAAATGCCTAAATGTAAGCCAGTAAGAGAGAGAACATGAAGAACGCAAGTATTAGCTTTAAACTCATTGTGTGGTGTTGGTCACTCTGCTTAGTGACCTGCTCAAAGACTTTTGCAAAAAAAAAGCTAAATGTGTGCAGAAAGTGAAAAGCATGCGACTGCCCAATTAATCGCAATTTGCACCTGTGCATTAATTTAATCTCAATGCTCCAATGTATTGTATGTGATATATGCATAGTAAGAAATTTGTGTTTGCTAATAATTTGAGTATTTATTTTTTTTAATACTTTTCAGGTGATGAATAAATAATGTCTATTTTTTGTACAATACACGTGAGGTACTGCTGTGATTTGTTCCCATCTACAAATGTTCGTAGAACTGCGGTCTGTTCGTATCTGCGGAAATTCGTAACTCAAATGTTTGTAAGTCGGGGACTTCCTGTATTCACAATATGTTTTTTTGTTTTGTTTTGTAATCATATTTTGCAGCTCTAATTACAGGCCACAAATGTAATTAACAATGAAATTTTCTTATATAATTTAAATTATTTAAATTAAATTATTTATATAATTTAATACATTAATGCGATTAAATAATTGTACAGATCCATATCGCACTACTTGGAACATAAATGTAGCCCTCAAAATGGTCAGACAGTACACAGTCCAGCATGAGTCATGAAGAGGCCAGAGATGAACACGACAGTCTGGGGTGTGTTGACATGTGACTGGCCAAATCTGCTTATTTTTAAACTATAAATAATTCCACCGCTATTGTGGATGACAGTGCAGGGCCTCTGACGGACTGTGTAACCTGTGTGTTGACCGGAATGACATAGTAGGTGCATTTATAGGCTAATTGCATAGATTGACTGTCTTATAGTCTGACTGTCTTATGACTATCCTATTAGTATTCAGTGAGCAAATGAGTAAATGGGTAACGTCAGATAGTAGAACTGCACATACAGTCCTCCAGTTCATTATAGACATATGTACATATTATCTAAGTTTTTTAACTTTTGTAACTTTATTTAATCTTTACATGCAATCATGATCTATTTAAATTTCTCATCAATGAGAACGCTCATGTACCTCTTTTTTTCCTGTTCATGAGGCACATAGCGTGTTCAAGATGCTGCTACTTAAAACCATTTCACAGGCCAAGATGCAAGTTTAGTTCAGAGTAAAAACAAAGCTTTATAAAATCATTGCTCATCAGAGCTCATTGTATGTAAGATTTTGTTTACGGTGATCTTTGAAGTTTATTAAAATCTCCTAACTTTATGAAAGAGACTTTTTTATTGCTTTTTCAGAAACCCAGGAGAGTTTATTGGGGGGTTGAGGGGGTGGTGGGGGGTGACAAAACAAAACGCAGATGAGTTTACACAGCACGTAATCTGTGTTTACTTTTATTAGGAAGGAAATGTTTTTGGCAAGTTAAAGTTACTAAAGTGTTTTCAGATCCATTTGTATCCCAAGAACTTTCCACAGACAAATATGAATTATTAATTCTTGATAGGCTGTCATATACCATTCATCGTATCACGTATGATTTACCGCAGAGCCTCGTGTCACGATTAACGGAACGAAATGGAAGAGTTTACTTCACTAAATACGTGTCAGCTGTACTTTCCTTCTTTCAGGCAGTTTTTTTTCTTCATTATTGTTTGTGAAGATGATTTTGCATTTTTAATAGATTAAATTCTTAACGCAGTTTATCGATTAATGCTTAATCATTATCATCTCTACTTGATCTGTTGTCTATAAGCCATGGCGTTAAGCAAATGTATTCCTGTAAAGAAAATTCCTTGATTGTGAAAGCACAGGAAGGCGTTGCAGATGATGTATTTTTAAAGGACAAATATTTCACAGATTTTTATAGTTTTACAAATAAAATAACTATCTATCGTTTATACAGTGTATATGATAGGCTCTTCGGTTTAGTCTCCTTCAAATTAATCAAATTGCGGTGCTGTGATTTCCTTTGTGCCTCGCTGTTAGACCTCCTTTTCAGTTTCAAAGGGCTTCTTTGTCTGTCTCTATAACTAAAAATAGAAAGTGCAGTGATGTAATCTTTACCCAGTTCTAATTCCATGTAATAACCTGGATCATATACATTTAGCACATGTCGATACAGCTTACAAGTACTTTTTTAGGCAGTGAGCCTTCAGCTACAGGTGCCATTAAGAGAAAGCCCGCTCAGGCTGATGACCTTAACGATGGGTGCATCGAGCGCCTGCTTTTCTTCAGCTCTGAATGTCACTGAGCATTGTGCTCAAAGGACTCTTTATGGCCTTCTGAGAACGTGTGTGAAGGGCTGTTATTGTAGAGCCTGTGCCCTTTTCCCTAGAGATAACAGCAATAATCACCATCTTCTCCCCAGAATCAACTCACCTTGTCTTACAGTGTTTCATATCCGTCATAGTGGGAGCGCAGGTGCTGAGGTTTTAATGTGTTACAAAAACATTGCATAAAATTCTTTGAAAGGGGTAAGACAAGTTACGTGAACATGGTAACTTAAACTCAGTAAAACACTTTTAAAAAACTCATGCACGCTGAGTGGCCGGTACATTCTTACCTATCAGGGATTGATTTTTTTTTTTTGTGGCATTGAACAATGGTCAGGGTTACATGTCAAGTAAAGCTTTCTTTTTCCTTTTCTTTTATCTGTGCTGACATGACTAAATATCTGTCATGCTGTAAAGTTTGTGAAAAACCTTAATTTTATCTTATCAAATATTTGACTTTAGTGTTATAAGCTTCTATCCAAACTTAGTTATCCACATAGACTTCATAAAAGGTGTTATCTGATGAGACGCAGGAGGAGCTGAGCCAGGAAGCACCCCATAGTGCTCAGAGCCTCCGTGTGCCACAAACCATTCCTCCAGGTCTTCTGCCCCAGGCAAAGATGCGAATCAAGTGGCCACAGGCTTGTAAGACGGCAGTCTGGAGGCAGTTCGACGAGGATGCTTGAAGCAACAGAAAAAGGAGATGTGGATCGAAGGCTGCAGGCAATGAGACCATCATCTTTAGCCTAGCTCAGGAGAGGTTTGGTGTTGAGGAGAAGCGATCAACTCCAACCACCTACTCCATGAACCATAGAGCAGCGAAGATCCGTAAAAT
>JAQMYJ010000005.1:19409823-19426574 GCA_030014305.1 Clarias laeviceps
TAGTAGCAAGGCGTCTAACCAACTTCCTCTTAATTAACAACTACATAGATACATCTGTGCAAAAGGGAGGAATTGCTCGAGTCCCAGGTTGTTTAGAACACATGGGAGTGGTGACTCAGCTCATTCGGGAAGCTCGTGAATACAAAGGAGACATCACGGTGCTGTGGTTAGATCTGTCCAATGCATATGGATCTATCCCCCACAAGTTGGTCCAGACCACCATGACCAAGCACTATGTGCCACACCACATTGCAGATCTGATCTTGGATTATTACAACCATTTCAGGATGCGAGTTTCTGTAGGAGGCGTGACATCAGAGTGGCACAAACTGGAGGTAGGATCTCTGTGATCCTGTTTGCAGTGGCTATGAATATGATTGTCAAATCGGCAGAGCCTGAGTGTCGAAGGCCACAAAGTAGAGGAGGGGTCCGACAACCGCCGATTAGAGCATTTATGGATGACTTGACAGTCACCATACAATCGGTGCCAGGAGGCAGGTGGATACTCCAAGGGCTGGAAAAGCTCATTCGGTGGGCTCGGATGGAGTTTAAGCCAGCCAAGTCCCGTTCGCTAGTGCTTAAGAAGGGCAAGGTTACGGACAGGTTCCATTTCAGTATAGGAGGGACAAAGATACTATCATTGTCAGAACAGCCGGTGAAAAGCCTGGGCAAGGTTTTTGACAGCAGCCTCAGAGACTTCGCATCAGTCCAGTTAACCTGCCAGGAGTTGGATAGCTGGTTAAGAGCAACAGACCGTTCTGGCCTCCCCGGCAAGTTTAAAGCATGGATTTACCAACATGGTATACTGCCAAGAATACTCTGGCCGTTACTTGTGTATGAGGTTCCAATTTCTACGATGGAGACCTTGGAAAGAAAGGTCAGCAATTGTCTCAGGAGATGGTTGGGGTTGCCTAGGAGTCTCAGTAATATCGCCCTGTATGGAAACACCACAATGCTCCGGTTGCCTCTGAAGTCCTTGAAAGAGGAGTTTAAAGTGACTCGGGCACGTGAGGTGCTGATGTATAGAGACTCCGACGACCCAAAGGTGGCTCAGGCAGGAGTGTTGGTAAGGACAGGGAGGAAATGGAGCGCTCAAGCCGCTGTGCTGGATGCACAGGCTCATTTGAGGCACAAAGAGCTTGTGGGAGTGGTGGCACGAGGCAGAGCAGGCTTGGGGATGTTTCCAGCACCTCCTCGGTATAGAGAGCGGAAGGGGAAGGAGGAACGCAGCCGTATATATGAAGAGGTTAGAGCTGCTGTGGAAGAAGGAAGGACTAGCAGAGCAGCTGGAATGGGGCAGCAGGGGGCCTGGACCAGGTGGGAGCAGGCCATGGACCGCAAGGTCACCTGGACGGAACTCTGGCAAAGCGAGCCGCACCGTATAGCATTCCTGATTCGGGCAGTGTATGATGTCCTGCCTATTCCAGCAAACCTCTGCATGTGGGGAAAAGCAGACACACCAATTTGCCATTTGTGCTCAGCGCGTGGGACGCTGGAGCACATTCTGAGCAATGACTGGAAACTCGCTGTGGATTAGGAGAAGCAGCTAAAATTCCCCCAGCACATCGTCAGAACAACTATGAGGCCAGATATTACTCTAGTCTCAGAGAGTACCAAGAATATAATCATCATGGAGCTGACCGTGCCATGGGAGGACCGCTTGGGAGAAGCCCACGAAAGAAAGATGACCAAATATGAACAGCTGGTCACAGACTGCCGAGCACAGGGCTGGAAGGCGATATGCATGCCCATCGAGGTTGGCTGCAGAGGTTTTGTGGGGCGTTCGCTCCACAAAGCCTTTACCGCGTTGGGCATCGCCGGAATAACAAGGACCAGGCCCATCAAGAACACCACCGATGTAGCCGAGAAAGCCTCGAGATGGCTCTGGATAACATGTAAATTTAACATGTAACAGGTGAGGGTATCATGTAGAGATGGGAATCACCCAATACGATATTATCACGATACCTAGGTGCCAATTCGATTAATATCGCGATTCTTTAAGTATAAAGATGTTCTCAGATGTTCCCGCACTCTGCACAGAATCAGTTAAATCCAACGTGATCAGTCAGGGCTGATAAAGATGAAAAAGAGCCAAATCCGGTCACTGGCTGATCTGGGTAAATCATTTAAAAATCTATTTTTGGAGGCAATGTGGTGATACATGTATCAGCACGTAAACGAATCGCCATTCATAACTGATTTGATTTTTCCTATCTCTGGTGTCATGATTGCGTCTTAATGGAGCTTCCACTAAATCACAGATTGGTCATGGCTTATCGTGACCTTCAACCCCTTAGATGGCATTGCATGAAAAGCTGATATTCTCTTGTGCTCAATACAGCCACATGGGCTTGGGAGTACTTTAGGAACCTGTGATCATTTGACACTGTTTATGGGGCAATCATCAGTTGAGCATCAGTTGACTTCCTGTGCATTTCAAGCAGTCGGTTATAGAAAATTAGCAATTGATTTTAATTGCAAAAAAAATATTAAAATAAAAGTTACATTTGTTTTAAATACACCATAACATGAGATTCCAACTCAGTTTGACTTAATGGGACTTCATACGAGTCTCAGCTGAACTTTGGCATGCATTTTTTGCACGGAACGAGGGTTGTGGAATTTGGCCCTAGTTTCTTACATAGCACATTCTGGGTGACAAACTTTATGGTAGGTGTGCAGAGTCGGAAAACTTATAACTACCAAGGCCTATGGTAATGTACTTATATGCCCCTCAGTTTTTTTTTTTTTCTGATTGATTTCCTCAGCTTTCAAAGGAGGACTGTGCAGTTAAACTGATTATTAATCGATAATCGACTGGCTTACTCAAACTGATGATCAATTATGGAATGTTACCAATTTCCATCACTAGCATAGACTGCCTGCTCCTCCATCAAGAAATGCAACTATAAAGGGGAAAGTGATGCATCTTCTGTAAGCACTAAAGCCACAGAGTGGGTCAAGGGGCTTGAGCTTGTCTCACATGGACTGAAATACTATGGAAATGTTTGTTATGATCAGATAAGTTCAAGTTTCAGCTAGGTTCGGGAAAAAAAGACGGATGTCAAGGTCAAGGTCTTACTGCGAAATATATCATGTACCCACCAAACTGTTATTGGTGAAAAGGTGCAAAAGCTATCACCTGGCATGATATGGGATATCAAGTGCACGTGGCAAAGGTCCCTCGCACATGTCTGAACGTACAACTGGCGTGTATGGAGATTTAAGAAAGACATATTCTATAATCAGTATGACAAAGTTCATGCTTATTTCAGCAAGACAGTGCCAAGCCTCATTCTGAATGCCCTACACCAGTGTGTCTTCATAGACATGGATTGTTTGGCGCATCTTGAAGACAACAGACTTCTGAGAATCTACGAACTTATATCAAGCAAGAAAGCATTAGTTCATCTAAAAATTCAACAGATGGAGCTTATGAGTGTGCAGTTGAAATCTACTTAATAAGCGCGATCTCCCTTTCAGTCCGCGCACTCATGGTCAAAAATTCAACTGATGGCGTAGTACATTTTTTAAAAAGTGCATAGAAGTGTGCAATTAAATTCCACACGAACGAAGTCGTGGGCACATCTAGTCACTCAATACGTTAAAGTTGGTCAGTGAAAACATTGGAAATCTTTTGTCAGTTACATAAAAGTTCAAAATAATGAACAAATAACAGATTCTTGTTTTTCATGCATTTTGGAAAATAATCCAACTTTTCCAGTAATGGATTTGTATACTCCGATAGATCTACTATACTTACTTGTAAATTAGAATGTCTTTACCACAGGAGAAGGATAGTATTGTAGATATGCATTATACATTAGCATTGACATTACAGTTGATTTCTGCTCTGACCAAGAAAACAATTAATGTACACTTAGCAGCCACTTTATTAGAAAGCCTGTATTAATAGTGGGTAGGGCCTTACTTTGTTCTCTTAGAACAACCTTGTATTTTTTCGTCACAGGGTTTCCACAAGGTGTTCGAAATCTTTTTTTGAAATCTTGGGTTATGTAAATTGCATCACATTATTTCTGCAGATTTGGCAGCTACACTTTATGCTGTGAATTTCCGGCCTATCACAGGGTGCATAATCATGCCGGGAGTAGCACTTGTTAGATGCATGAATGGTGGCTGTAAAGGAATGCACATGGTGAGCAATAATACTCTGGCCTTGTCCATATGTCTACAAACAGAGCTTGTTCTATGCTTTTTGTCCTTTTGTTCACATGTAAATGGTTTAAGATGGCTGAAAATTATTTGGACCTCCTGGAAAACTCCTTCCATGGTAAACATATTTATAAAGCCAGTTGGCGTATCTCCTGTGTTTAATGTCAGAGAGTGAGAAAATTTTTCAGACTTCTGATTGGCCAACGTGGCTTTACAGTTAGTGTTATATCGCCACCTATTGGTTCAGCGCGCTTTAGCAGTGTGTTTTTGTGTTTCAAATGATCGTTGATTGTTATGAAGGGGCCCTCCGTGTGCCAAAAATTATTCTCCACAGCATTACACCATCAGCCTATTGAAGTGTTGACACAATGCAGGTTGGATCCATAAGTTCATGCTTTTAAAATTGAAATTGATCGGGAACGTTTGGAAATTGGAACCAAGGATCGTTTTTTTTCCCCCAATTTTTAGTTCCACAATTATAAAGCGTGGTGAGTTGCCTTGCTGTCAGCTCAAACCAGTCTGGCCATTCTCCACTGACCTTTCTTTCATCTGGTTTTTCCACCAGAACTGCCATACATGGGATTTTTTTTCCCCACCATCCCTAGAAACCGTTATGTACAAGTGGTTCAGCGGTTTCTGAAATACCCAAACTAGTCCATCTGGTCCCAACAACCATGCCATGGTCAAAGTCACTTAAATCACCTTTTTCCACATTCTGCTGTTTGACTTGGAGTTTAACTGGTACTCTTGCATGATTGTATCTGTATGATTGTAAGTGCTGCACTGCTCTGTTAGATAAGTGTGTGAATATGGATGTGTACATGTGTTCCTAAATGAAGTGGCTGGTAAACATATGATAATATTGGTATATGTTCGACAATAAAGTTTCACTGTATAATATCTTATTTAGGAAGAATGTCCGATTTTAAGAACTTTAAAAAAATTCTGATGATGGAACATTAAAAAAAGATCTTCTTGCAAAATGTATGATCAGAATGTGAATGTCTTGATAGAAAATCCATTCTACTTGCTGAGTGCGTTACCATTTATTAGTTATTTAATGAGATTAAGTTCTTTCTGCATTGAGACAAAAAATGTAAAAACGTCAATTTTGATCGTTTAAGTTTACAGTAACAATAAAATGTAAGTCTTGTGTAAGTTTTAAATGTAAGGGTTTGGCTAGCTAGAACGTCAAACCTTTGATGTCCCATATCTCTAAACAGCTCTTCACCCAGGGAGAACTTGTAATACTAAGGTCACAAAATGTTAATAATATATCGAATGGCATGAACTTTATTCTTGTTAAAACGTAATTACTTTAGAGGTAGTATAATTGTTTCCTTGTAAGTGTTATGATGTTTTATATTAATGAGCTGTTTATAGACAGCATGCAGAGTTTTACCCCTGCCAGACTGATAAGTTTAATGACTTGTTTCATACAGATTTCTGTGTTTCGTGCAGAGTATCTCCGGTTATCTCCATTCTTATCAGACCAAACACGGGGAATTTCAACCTTTTTAGATGTCAGGTATTTCCCCCAATGGGATCAAATTCCAGTTAATCAGGAGAGCCTGAGAGAAGCGATAGGATCTGTGCCCAGATGAATTGACATTCCTTTTTGGTTGTAGTTAACTTTAGATGCATAACACCCATGCTGATCTGTTGGATCACTGAATAGCCACAGCTTATCATAATTGTCTTGAGATATGTTTAGCTCTGCATGACCACTACTGGGAGATAACCAATGCTGATAGTTTTACCATCGAGACACAGCTGGTCTTTGTAATAAGGATTGTAGCATAGTACTGAAATGAGAAATGTGCTTCAGTGTGTGTGTGTGTGTGTGTGTGTGTGTGAAAATGTTTTACATTAAAATAATTTAACTGTTGCCCTTAACAGCATGAGTAGATGCTGCCAACATATGTTGTGCATACTTGATGGATGACTATTATTTTACTTTTTTTTTTTTTTTCCCCATCATTTGAAAATTAAGCAGTTTAAAATCTTTGCGTTGTTAGGCTAGTCATAATTTGTTGGTAGTGGGGAGGGGATGTGAGAGAAGAGTAACTTGTTATAGCTCATATTAAAGCCATAAAGATGTTCAGAGGGTTTGGAATGGCCTCTACAGATGGTTTACATTTATAAGAACCTGATGTGCACGGCACTCTCTCGAGCAGCTGCTTCCAATAACCTTCAGTATCACATTGTTTGATAATTCATAATGATCTTACAAAGATTCCTTCTAGTCTTTCCTCAGTTCCCCATATACTATCTATAAGGGTGTTGCTATGAGGTCTCCTTCCTCTTTTCCAATCACCGAAGACCTACGGATCGAGCGCCCGCTCAATCAATCTAACTAAAGTAATGTCTTTTAATAATGATTGAAGCATGAAGAGTTTTTTTCTTCTGTTTTTTTTTTCCAGGCCTTGTTCATTTTCCTAGAATATGGAAAATATATGAAGTGCCCTCATCATTCCTCGCAGTCCTTCCTCCCCACAATTTTTCTTTCTTTCTCAGCTTAAGCCTCACACTTTTCTCTTGCTGTTTTATTTTTTTTTACTAAATTTCTTACCATCCATCTGTTCTTGCAAAATGTGGTGCTGCAGTAAACATAGCAATGAGAAACACCCTGGATAATGAACAGTGAGTTGATGCGAGTCTAGAGTTTTCTGAAACTAGAGTTTTCTCTTCTGGCTAATGGAATTAATAAAATATGCCAATTTATGGTCCCATAAGGTCCCATATTTTTACAATTTCTTCCACACATTAACATGGATCTCAGAAGTGTGTTTGTTAATACTCCAGGTGAAATACCCCTCAGGTATTGCACTTTCTTTAATACCTTAAACACCCTATTTGTCATAAAGGGAAATATTCAGTTCTTCATGTATGTACTGTAACTGAGCTACCGCTGAGCTCTGTCCCATCCAATCAAACAGCAGCGCTGAGCAGAGCGGGAGGAGATCTTATATGAGGTCACATTAGGGGGTAAATTTAAATTATTAAAAACATTTTTTTTGTTTTGTTGTGTGAAAATGATTAAAAACTGAATTTCTGCTTTACCCAAACTTCATCCACTATAGTGCAAGTGTTATCGAAAATATATGACTTTATGTTGTAATTATTTTATATTGTAGGATCTTTTTCAGATTTTTAATAGACACATCATGCACCTCTGAAGTAATCTCCTTTATCCTTGCTCTCATCTGGAAACATAGAGCATCGTGAATTTAAAGAAGAGCCCTAAGAGATAAAGCTGTCTATCAGAAGATCTGGCCATACTGACCCTTGTCTGTATGTTCGCCAGGGTCAGTAAATCATTTTCACTTCTTCCCCTTTCGTAAGATGGATACACATCTTGGCATGTTAAGACCCAATCCATTAAAGGATACTCCACACAGTGTCTGCGATAAAGAATTCCAGCGCCTTCAGGGATGATGTCGTCTAAAATACGTGTTTCGTTTGTGACCCAAATCTGCGATTGTGATTCCGTATTGAAGATATCAATCAAAGTTGACAGTTAATGTTCAGCTGGTGAATTTGGGATTGTGTCCCAGAATTCGAATGCGTCTTATCCCCAGTATACAGTGCAAAATTTTTCACTTATGCCAAACTTGACAACGTATTTCATTCTAGGAAAAACCTCAAGGGTCGCACATCACTGTTTGGCGAGCCTAAGAGAGATTTAGAGGCGTGTGTGTATGTGTGCGTGTGTGTGTTTGAAGCAAAGGTTGTCGGAGAGAGAGTGGGCTCTGCACCTGCAAGGCTACGTCAGTGGCGTGGTAGTCCATGCAGCCTCGGGGTCAGAGACGGCAGGCAAGGTATCTGTTTAATGTTCCAGTGAACAGTGCTGAATTTATGAACCCTGTGGAAAGAGGGAAATGATAACATGAGGGAGAGCAGAAGATAGCTCATGCTTTTGTGTCCTTTTTTCAAATACGGGAATCCCTCCTTTACATTCTTTCTCTTCGCACAGAAACAGACAAAAGTAGTCTTTACTGTCACCACTCTAAATGGAGAGCTTCCGTTTGAATTCCCATCTCACGACACCAATGATGGGAAAGAAAGGACTTTGCAACTTCCTGACTGCACTGTTCTTACAAACACACAGGTAAACACCACATTTTATAATCATGAATTCCTCACAGAAGAGTTTCCTGGTTATATAACCTACGGCTTACATCGTGTAATCCAGGGTGGAGCAGTACTTCGGTTCCTTACCAGCTCCCTCACAGCTTTGCCCTTACAGCTGATGATTTAACAGTACAATGTTTTGGGAAGGCTTTTTACTCTGTCTGGCTCTTGATAGAGCGTGACAATGACTTTATTGTAGTGACTTGAAGCAATCATTAATCATGCTGAATATGGCTGAAGAGGACTTGGAAGGACTGCTTTTGGCTTCAGCTGTCTGCCTGTCTCTTGTCCAGATATCAGTACTGACAGTACTATCTAAATTTGGTCAGTTTCAGGTCCACAGACTCCGAAACAACAAGCGCTGATTTGCCCGAAGGCAGCCCATGCCCTTTTGGTATTAAAATAATATGTTTTATACATTGCCTGGGCAAAAACAGTCACCATTTCAGAAGGGTCAGATTGACCCGCATCAAGCAAAGAAAACAACTATTTCTGGAATAGGATTAAGAACTGTCTAGCACATTCTCCGAATCTGGAAGGACATAGCTGAAAATTAGCTTTGTCGAAGAAATGGGGTCCAAAAAAATAAATGGAGATCACAGTAGAAATCACAGCTTTGTGTGAGCATTTCCACATGCACAATAAGATGAGAACCTACAGGTTTGGGAATAAACAGCTGTTTGGCCATAACCATTTGTTAGAGAGACTAATCAGAACAAAAAAAAAAAATCAGTTTGCTAGGGAGTATAAAAATTGGACTTTGAAGCAATGGAAAAAGGTCAAGTGGTCCCAAGATTCAAGTTTACCCTATTCCAGAGTGATGTGCACATCAGGGTAAAACGGAAAGCACTTGCAAGCGATGCACCCATGATGCAGAGTGCCCACTGTACCAGCCTATGTAGGCATTGTCGTGACCTGGGGTTGCTTTAATGGGTCAGGTCTAGGCTTCTCAACAGTATGTGGTAATGAAGACAGCTGATGACCTGAATGTACTGAATGACCAGATTATCACATCAGTTGATTCGGTCTTCCCTGATGGCACAGGACTGGTTCTTGGAGCATGAGAAATCATTTACTCACATGAATTGACCACCATATTAAACACCATAATCATAGATAAAGGCTGTTGAATGAAATATTAGAGTGCGCAACTTTTATTGGTCAGGCAGTACATTCCTGGCACGTTTTAAAGCACATTATCAGAGTGTATAAATGCTGACAATATTTCACTGAAATTTGAAAAAGTCTAGTTGTCAGATCATATTTGTCCTGTTATGAAGCTTTCATGCTACAGTCCAGACAGAGTGATTTTTACACAAAGATTTGCAGGAAGAATAATAGGAAGAGAGAAAAAATGAGACACTGATGGTGTGTAAATGAAAATACGGAGAAAAACTAATAGACGCAAAATTTCGAATAGACATAATGGCTACAATTAATTAATACAAACTGCTTTTTTGTCTTCTGTTGTATAGCGTAAAAGAGTAATTATGTCTCTACACTCCAAATATATGCAAGTGGAACTGTAGTTAATGATGGAATTGGTAATTGGTGTATGTTCTGAACATGTTCGCTATAAAACACACAAAAGAAATGAAAGAAAATAAAACTCACTAGTATTAAATTAAATAGACAGTGCTTTTTTCATCCCTAGCATTAATTGCCTTATTTAAAAACTAAAGAGAAAGATAGTATGTAGCCTTCCTCTTGGAATTTAATCTAATTGAAAAGTTCCTATTTCCCATTGGGTTTTTGAAAGTTCATTTTCAGTCGTCTCCTCGCAGGTTTTTGTACGTAATGTAACAGATAAAGAGCTGCTTGTTCACATAAACATCTTTGCACGCCATCAAGGCATTAAACCATAAGCAGCTGTGTTGTTTTAGGATTAATGACTGATGAAATATGAAAATCAAAAGAGTGTTGTGAGTTTTCGAGCAAAAAAAAAAAAAAAGAAGCACAATACTGTAGGTTAGGTTCATTTCCAGACTACCGCTCATTCACCACAGCTGTTTTTATGGTTTCACCAGTTCCTTCAGCCCTCACATGCTCTTGTTTAGAGGTTTTGTATTTAGTCATTAATGGTGTTAAATGGCTTGTAAAGTGTTTCACTTTGCTCTAAGGCATCAGTTCGATAAGGCTTGATTACCAAAGCCAGCTGCTCCACTACTTCAAAGAAAAAGAATTGCATGTGTGTTGCTACTTTATTTATTCTGTGACTACATAGGTTTCTCAAACACTGAGTTCACATAAGTTTTTCTTGCTTTAAATTACACTATAAATTATTCATTGGTAATTTCTGTAGCGCGAAACTACTGAGGCTGGATTTTCCAATTTGTTTTTTAGAAAAGTCTTTATGCGCCATGTTTATTTCCTCGTGTGAAGAAGAACCTGCATCTGGGACAGTTTTGCCCATTGCGCAGCCTCACTGAATTCCTAACAGGCCAATGACTCAGTGTACTGAGATTTATCTACTACCTAAGTGGATACCGAGGACGGAATTTACACCTCTAACATCTCACTCAGTGCCTTTAGTTATTTAGTGGCAGCAGTTCCAAGATGATTCTCTTTCCAAGTTAGAATTCGCACCACACTTGGCTCATAAATTGAGCATAAAACGGTGCTTTTAGCCTCACCGTCCGCACACGCAGACACACATCCATGGTTTATTGTGGAACACTGAAGCACATGAGCAAGATTGTCAGATAAATATCAGTTGTGATATCTATGAAGATTTGATCCAAGATTCTTGTGCATGATAAAATCAGATGTTTCTTACTGGGTAAGTAAGATTTAGCCAAATTACAGTAGGACCCTCTGTATCTACCTAAACTCCTGAGGATCTGGCTGCACCAAATACCACTTAATTGCATGAACTAGGGGAAAGACATATATTTTAATTATAATATATTTATAACTTTATAATATAACTTTCTGTTCACTATTGTGTACTAGTTATAATCGGGTTGTGAGTTCAAATCTGTTTTTCTTTTTCTTTTTTTGTCTTTTCATTTAATGTCAAGCTGTTTAATTTTAAGACTTATTGACAAAGAGCCCTTTTTTTTGTTGTTGCCACAATGACGTTTTTCACAGCAGCTTTTTTATTTGAGCACAGTGAAAAGGCACGAAATAGTCACAGTTTTTCCTTTCTACTTTCTGCTCTCGTTAATGCTGCCTTCTTTTTTTCAGCAACTTTAGAGTAAAGCAGACAACAGAATGTTCAGTGTGATTTTTCTCTCCTTTCTACAGGCAATCCTGGCGTCGTGGGATTTTATAAGAGCTTCATGTGGACATTGTATCAGGCATTTAAGCAACGATACCCAGTCTGGGCTGTGAGTCATGCTGGACACTGTGCGCCTCCAGACACAATGGATATGGTTGAAGGTAAGACACCTACACTAGCTTGTTTTATTTATTAAAGTCTTGTAATGCTGACTATAACATTGACTATTTGTTGCTTATCTTGGGGATGTCAGTATTGGTCGTATACTCCTTCTAAAACCCTTAAATCTTTTTTTGATTGCTTAGTCAGCTTTAATATTATTTTAGCTTGATAGTATTCTAGTATAGACCCTGGCCTTTCTGTACTACCAAATCAAATGAAAAGTTTATTTATATAGCACCTTTTATAATGAGCCGGCTTTACAACAGAATATACAAAAAAGAAAATACAAATTAAAACAATAAAGCAAATCAAAAACAACAAAAAGGTACCTTTCATTAAAGGAACAGTCAAGAAAAACAAAAGAAAACAACTGAAACTCAACATCATTTAGGAATTAAAGCCAAATAAAAAAAAAATGATTGAACAAATATTTAAAAGTAGCCAGATTTAAGGCTGATTTTATATTAAAAGGCGAATTATTCCACAGAAATAATAAAATAATGATTACATCATAAAATAATTATTCCACCAAAGAAAACAATTAAACTTAACATCCTTTAGGAATTAAAAGCAAAAGAGAATTTACTACTAGCCAGATTTGGGGCCGACTTTATATTAAAAGGCAAATGATTCCACAGAAACGGGAAAAGCTCGATATAAAAGAGGCTGATGGGAGGATCTGAAAGTGAGCGTGATGAGGAATGGGGCTGTAAAAGGTCAACAAGGTTTTTGGGGGCAAATTGTGTAAAGATTTATAGACAATCATAAGAACGTTAAAATCATATCTAAAACTGAAAGCCAGTGCAGAGATGCCAAAACTTAGGGTTATATGTTCTCACCTATCTATTTTAGTATTCATTTTTAACTCGGACTGCAAAGCATTTCCACACATCAACCAAATGCTGTAAATGTAAATTTCCTTTATCACCTTCACACAATTTACAAGTTGACAGGATCACTATTCTCATCAAGACAGTAGGTGGCAGCAGACAATTAAAGAGGTTTTAAGACTGAAGTTGTCCCACAAAATATGTGGGGCATCAAGCAAGTATGTCACAATATCCACAAGACGATAAGAAAATTGTCACTAAATTTTAAGTGTTCATTTAATTTGCCATTGCTCTTCATGTAATGTGGATGTCAAAGTTTTATGTATAACACTTAGAATTTATGGACAGCTTGCTGAGCTGTTGTTGTGTCACGGTATGTAGTTGCCAGAAAAATCTGAGGCAAAGGGATTCTCCTCACCAAACAGTAGGGAGGAATGTTGAACGTGTACAACACTGGCGAGCTGAACCAGGCAGCTTCTCTTTCTTCTATTTTTCATGCCAATGTATGAATGCGTCCAGTATGTTCAATCATGAACCAGTGTGGACGTTTTTATTGAGTTTGCTACGTGGGAAAGACATTAGCCAAGCCCACCTGTAATAAGCCAAACCACATACAGATGGCTTGGATCAACTTAAACAGCACTTCCACTGGCTAGTTTGATGGATTGGACAGTAGAGCTTGAAGCTGGACATATCAGGTCTGTAGACAGGGCAAAAAAAAAGCGACAATACATTTCTTATTCTTATTTATGTAGCTATATGTATATTATTAATTCCCCAATAATTCCCCAATTTATTTCTCCTTAATGAAGGCGCAAAACTGAGACACATTTTCAGAAGACTTCGAGCACAGTGTGTTGCCGAGACTCTTAGCAGCAGTAAACAATTTGAATGGTGCAAGTGTCATAAATGAAAATTCCAGCTAATTCCAACTGCAATCCCTCCATGAAAATTGACAGATAACTTGTACTCACAATCATTCACAAACACCACTGCCGCATTACATGTACTCAGCTGGGAGTTATTCCCACATCACAAGCTATTTCCACATGTTTGTGCCAATAAAGGAGTTCCTGGGAGGCCAGTATTTGAGACGTTAAGGAGGCAGTCCGATCATAGTTCCGGTGCACTGAGAAAACTTTCCTCCTTGATGGTAACCAAGCACTAGTAAAACTCTGGCATAAGTTCATTATTTTAGCAGGGGATTCTATGTTTTTTTATTCTGCATAATCAAAAGTCTCGACTTGACTTGAACACCAGTTGTAATAACCAGTAAAACAATCGTCAACCCCAGTCAAATGATATAAGCATTATTGTTTTACAGTTTGTTCCAACTGATATTACAAGAGGCTTTCCACAAGGAGTGATAATAGATGGTAACAGCTATGAGACCATTTAACTATATGTATTACTATACATCAACTGATGGTTGCCATCATGGATGAAAGTAGGGCAGCTTGTTCCGTAATACTGAGGTGACAGCAGCTAACACGTAAGGAGCACTTAACTCTTATCTTTCCAAACCAACTTAGTTTATCCATTGTCATGGATAGTTAGTCACAAGTCACAAATTGGTGACATTGTCTTCTCTTAGTATCCCACATTCCTTATCTTGAGGCCAACTTGTATAAGTGTGATTATGTGATGTTTGGGTGGTTGAGCTGCAATTACCTGGATTTTCATTCATACTCAGCTCTTTTCCCTCAACAGCTCCCAGATTTCCCACAATAGCTTAGCCAGGCTAAAGAAGGTCTGAATAGGATTGGTTGATGTTATATGTCCCAAAATACACTTCACTCAATGCTCAGTGCTACAGAATCCACACTTCCAAAATGCAAATAATTTACCAGATACATCAACTTAGGACTGGGACCCAGCAGTCCAAGAAACAGTTCTGAACTTAATCTCTTTGGCTTTGTACAGTATGTCCTTAAATGGAAGCTGGCTCACAAATGGTGTGTACCTCCTTGGCTGCATTGCCCAGTTTCCAATATACTACCTTTTGTTTAAGCCTTCACAGAATAGCAACTACTGTAGTAGTTATCAGTTCTTGCAAAGAATTGAGAATTGCATGCTCTGCCAAAAAAACTTGCCTTGCATGCATGGTGGTCCAGTTACACTGGGGCAACCTTTTGTTCGAATTTAGGGTTCTTGCCCAAGGTTGTATCGTTTAACTTTGTGAATTGGTCAACTGATCTACCAACTTGTAATAAAAGTGAGCTTGTGAGATCATTCTTTGCTGAGTGAACTAGGCACCTAGTGTATTATTTAGACTAGCTGGCAGTCATTAAATTTTCAGAAATTGTACATTTGCCATGGGGAGTCTGTGAACACAGCAGCATTCCAAATTATACCAAGTTTTTCTACTCCAAACTTGACAAACCATCTTCATGGACCTCACTTTGCACAGGGGCATTGTCCTGCTGCAAGATGTTTGGGCTAGCCACCACAGTTCAGAACATCTCATTTCCTCGCCTTGCAAAACTCTTGGGTAGCTTTCACTGTATGTTTTTTAGTCATTATTTATATGCAATATAAGGCTTCTTATCAGTTTTGCAGCATTTGGCTGAATCTGAAGACAGAGTATAGCCTTGTCCAGGTCAGAATTAAATCTGTAAGAACTCAGGTCATCAGTAAACACCAGCGATCTGGTTCCAATGGCAACCATAAACACTTATGCCATAACAATGCCTCACCCATGTTTAACAGATGATCATGAGCTGTTCTTTTCTTTCTCCATACTTTTCCCATCATTCTGGTACAAGTTTATTTTGGTTTCATCAGTTCTAAGAATCTGGTGAAATGATCTGGCAAAGTCTAATCTGACTTTCTGTTTTTAAGCATCGCCAGTGGCCTGCACTTTTTTGTGAAGCGTCTGTATTTACTTAATTAAGCCGTCTCTTGACTGTAGGGACTACCTCCTCAAGAGTGTTTTTGACTTGGCTAGAATTCTGCAGTCATACACTTCAGTTGTCTTTCGTGGTCTTCCATGTCTTTTGATGTTGCTGAGCGTGCCAGTTAATTTTGTCTTTTTAAGAATTTATTGAGTTCCGTACTCAATACTCTAACGCTCTTAGCTCTTGGCTACTACAAGTACTTTTGCTATCTGTCTGATTGGTGTATTATTTTTTAACCCAGTGAGAACCATCTTTCGAACTCATGTTGAGAGTTTACAGCAGTAGTTTGAGGGAACAGCTACCAAATGCAAATGTAACACTTAGAACCTCCTTCATGCCTTTTAGCTGCTTGATTAGTTATGGATTGGTTATGATTACTTATAGGGAACAGGCCACACCTGGCCATGCAACTGTTTGTCAGCCATTTGTTCCACCTCCATGAGAACCACCTTCATTCCTTTTAGAACCACCTTCATGCATTTTAGCTGCTTGATTAGTCATGGAGTAATAAGGGAACTGGCCACACCTGGCCATGCAACTGTTTGTGACATTAACCATTCAGGAATTATAGCCAATTTCATATACATACCCTCTTTTTGCTCATAAATAATGGAACAAACGGCTGACAATTGTGTCAATCCACTTGAATGACAGATGAAAGTATTGACTTTGCTCATTTGTTTAATTTCGAGTTCAGTGTGTTCGTAGCGAGGCCAAATGACAAAAAAAAACACTTTGTACCAAAATTTATGGACCTTACTGTATGTGACTGGTTCATTGAAACGTAACTAACTAGCAAGTTTGATTGTAATTGCAAACTACTGCTGTAATATGTCAATAGCAGTATCACACCTTAAAAACCAATGTGCAAGTTTATTAAAAGGATTTGGCATTAAGGCACATGTGCACAAGGTTTTTAGATGCATAACTCATGTTCTTTTTAAGGAACATGTCCCACAACAGTGTGAAACATGTGAAGAGCACTAAATACACAAACCAGAATAATAAATATTTCATGGGCTATAAACTATTGGTAAGGTAGCAGTAATAGATTTATTGTTCCATAAAGTATGTGTTTCAGCTTTATAAACTGTGGGTGTGCAGTTGTATTTAGTCATAACGGGCTAGGTGTCTGACTCGCCCAGGTGAGGGTTGCAGCAGGGTATTGAGTAATCAGAGGCTTCAATAAAAAATCTGATGCAGAGTCTGCTGGTGGTTACGTACTGTACAGAGGGGCAAAAAAGTATTTAATCATCCACCAATTGTGCAAGTTCTCCCACTTAAAAAGATGAGAGAGGCCTGTAATTTTCATCATAGATATACCTCAACTAT
>JAQMYJ010000005.1:19429075-19442426 GCA_030014305.1 Clarias laeviceps
AGGTCCTGCAGTGGCCTAGCCAGTCTCCAGATCTCAACCCCATAGAAAATCTTTGGAGGGAGTTGAAAGTCCGTGTTTCCCAGCGACAGCCCCAAAACATCACTGCTCTAGAGGAGATCTGCATGGAGGACTGGACCAAAATACCAGCAACAGTGTGTGAAAACCTTGTGATGACTTATAGAAAACGTTTGACCTCTGTCATTGCCAACAAAGAGTATATAACAAAGTATTGAGATGAAATTTTTTTATTGACCAAATACTTATTTTCCACCAAAATTTGCAAATAAATTCTTTAAAAATCCTACAATGTGATTTTCTGGATTTTCTTTTCTTATTTTGTCTCTCATTGTTGAGGTATACCTATGATGAAAATTATAGGCCTCTCTCATCTTTTTACATGGGAGAACTTGCACAATTGGAGGCTGTCTAGATACTGTATATGCTCCTCTTACTCCTGTCAGATGGCAGGAGAATGAAGAGTCCATAACTGGGGTGAGAGGGGTTATCCGGAATTCTGGTGGCTCTGCAGGGTTGTTATATGAGGTGTCAGTGGTGGATAGAGAAACCCTGATGATACTTTTAGCAGTTCCCACAATTAACTGTTGGATTTTGAGGTCTCTTGGATCTATGCAAGATCCAAAAGATCTTGTACCACACAGTGAGACATCTGGTCTGGTTTTTCCTATTGTTCCTCTATAGTGGGTGGAGTTTGGCTTCTTTCAGCCTCAGTAGGAAGTGGATGTGCTGCAGTAATTCAGGGAAGACAGATGAATATTTGGTGCAGGGATGAGGGTGGTCGTCTTCAAGCACACAGGCATGACTCAGGGAAATGTAGATGATGTAAACACATTCCCTTAGCACCTGAACAGGTAGGTTTTTAGGACCTGCAGCCTTCTGTGAGTTCCACTGCAGACAAATACTTGGTTGCTTGAATACGTTTTGAAGTTGGGGTGGACCTCTCTGCTGGCATGTTGTTCTGTGCATCAAACCATCCATAGAACTCATTCTGTGTATCAAAGGTCAGTGCGTCACCATCACAGACAAGTGATGTAGGTTTGTAATGACTTGTCACCAGATCTGAAGGCAGTATCGTGGTCTATCTTAGTCCTACATGTCTGTGGTGTTGTGGTATGTAGCAGCCACTGTGACCTATTCTAGTCTGTGTGCATAATTATATTAATGTGTGTGTGTGTGTTTTTTTTTGTCTGTTTTTTTTTTTTTTTACCATCTGATCCACACACCACTTGGCACAGATTTTACAGTGGATGCCCTTCCTGATGCAGTCCTCCCATTTTATATAGGCTTGGGACCAGCAATACATCCATTGGCTAGGGGGATTTACTGTGAAAAAGGCTCTGTGAGCTAATACAAGCCCGGTATTAGCTATTTAAGCCTAGTACGCTTGACACTTAAGTAAATTTAAAAGTGAGTACTTCTGTACTTTTACGCAGGTACACAAATAAATGGAGGATTTCTGCTTTTATTTGAGCAATATTTGCCCTAGACAATCTCTGCTTTTACTCAAGTTACAGGATTTGCTGTACTTTGCCCACCTCTGGTTATAGGCTTTTAACTGGACTACTGTTTGAAGTTAATATGAAGTTATATGTTCTTAGTTATAGATTATTTGTACATCTTGATGTTCGTGCAGTATGCTAAAGACCAAATAGATTTTTTATTCCCTTTTTATGATGCTATAATTGAGTAGCATAATTCCTTGTAATACTCGTTTAAACATTTTTAACTAAGACATAGTAATCTATAAAGCCTTCACAATGTCTGACACAGTAGCATTATGTCTTTCTCTACATTTTATAACCTAAACCTGATCATATGTACAAGGTAATAGCAAAGGTAATAATAACAGTGCAAGACATAGGGAGTGGACCTTAAGCTCTACGTGCAGACACTTGAGTAACCCTACTGACTTGTTCCTTCTGTAACATATTCACTGCTTTATCAGCCTTTCATATATACTGTATACAGGTATTTTACGCTATAAAAATGATTTAATGTCCTGAACTCTTTGTGTAGTTTACTATTTCTTCTCCTATCAAGCAGATTCTTTTTATCTCTCACATTGCTTCATGTCTTACAGGTCAATCAGCCTCTTTATCATTGTCTGGACCCTATTTTTATGTGTAGCTTGCATGACATGGTGAAAGCTTTCTGATGTGTAAGGGAAGCACTTCAGATTAATAGAGATGAATAGGACTACTTCTTATCAGTATAGAGGCTTCTCAAGTTTGATGAGAGAAGCTATGTTTCTGTTCAAATATTTTGGTTTAAGGTTTACAAATAAATACAGTAAAAAGCAGATCACTCTGTCTTGTTGGAGTTTACTGATACACAGAAATCAAATTTGCTATGCACTGTAATACATTTTTAACATGGCAAACATGGAAATCGCATGAATATTAGCCTTAGGTTTCCATTTTTATTTGATTAGTAATTGTTTTTATTATACAAATACAATAATTAAGACTCTTATGAACATATAATGAAATAAAAGCTGTGCATTAGAATGTAACAAAATTAAAGATGGGTAATTGCATGCTATCTCTTTGGCCAGAAAAGATAATATACACTAGTTTAGTTTAGTTCAGTTTTTTTTCTTTTCTATTCTATTCAGTTCACTTCACTTCTGTTCAATTCAGTTCAGTTCACTTCTGCTCAGTTCACTTCAGCTCAGTTCAGTTTAGTTTGGTTCAGTTCATTCCACGTGAGTTCAGTTCCTTCCAATTCAGTTTACTTCAGTTCAATTCGTTGTAGCACTTAAACATTGTCACAAAGCAGAAATAAAACAAATAAAAAAAAAGACATAAATGTTAAGTAAAGAGAGCCTATCCTCCTTTAGGTGATACTCAATTTTTGAGTGATACTGGCATCCAGGGCTGGCACATTTCAGCCAAAAAAAACGGGGGGGGGTTGGTAGTTGGCTTTGAAAGAAGTTCATTGTGGTGCAGATGCATATTTGATTTAACACTACCTCAGTATTAAAACTTAAACTAGCTCAGCAAAATCCCGAACCTTCCTGGGGTGGGGGTGTGTCTGGAGCGTGGAGGACTTTATTTTGCAATCAGTTGTTAGAGTTGTGGTATGAATGTTTTTGAATTTCTTGTTCACTTTTTAAACATTAACTTCCCAGTTACTCACCTGGTAAATGCTGTCTTAAAAAAACAAGACATCGAGAGCGAGGGAGAGAACTTATTAGCCACGTTAGCCACCTTGTTTGGTTTATGAAAAGCAGTGTGCTTATATGAGGGTTTTTAAGCCCATGCAGCCTCTCTTGATTTACAAAAACAAAGCCATGTTTTAGAGGAGCTTTATTAAGTTAAAATATTTATTATACCGCACATAAACCATGTGGTGTTTTATGATGAAAAGCATACTTAATTAACCAAACTAATCATAGACTTTAAAATGCAGGCTAGGTCACACAAGACGCTAGGATTGAC
Source organism: Clarias laeviceps (assembly GCA_030014305.1). NCBI lineage: Eukaryota > Metazoa > Chordata > Actinopteri > Siluriformes > Clariidae > Clarias > Clarias laeviceps. Next base: position 19,432,534 of record JAQMYJ010000005.1, read on the forward strand.
ATCTATGAGGACATCACATGGTCTATACACTGAAGATTTGGCGAAGAAAGCACAGCAACACATGTACCCTGTATGGTGGCTAAGACAGTTATGTCTGACCCTGTGGCCCTCAGGTCACTCTATCATTGAGAACATCCCAAATCTGCACTTTTAAGTACAGAGGAGGTGAGGAGATGCATAAGTAAGTCTATTTATGTATCTCTCTCTCTCTCTCTCTTTCTAACTCTCTCTCTCTCTCAATAGTTCTTCCAAAGTCCAAATTAGAATCTTGTTATTTAGCACTGTTGCCTTGCACCTCCAGGTGTTCGATTCCCCCCTCTTTGTATGCGTGCTTGTAGTTTGCATGTTTTCTGGTTTCCTCCCACAGTCCAAAGGCAGTTAGCTAAGCCTAATTGGTGTTCGCAAATTGCCCGTAGTGTGTGACTGACCATGTGTGTGTGTGCCCTGTGATGGATTGGCACAGGGTCCAGGGTGTACTCCGCCTCGTGCCCTAAGTCTCCTGGGATAGGCTCCAGGCCCCCGCGATCCTGTATACAGAATAAAGTGGTATAGACGATGAGTCAGTGAGAAAGAATGACATCATAGCAAAATAACAAAAACGATTTCTTTGCAGATCTTGACTAATGCAAAGAAAACAAGTTCATATTCATTTTAAAACAATAAGGTACTAAGGTTTTAACTAAGGAACATTTCAGAAATCAGTATTTGGTGGAACAACCCAGATTTGCAATCACAGCTTTCAGGCGTCTTGGCATGCTCTCCACCAGTCTTTCACATTGCTGTTGGGTAACTTTATGCCATTCCTGGCATGAAAATGTAAGCAGCTCAGCTTAGTTTGATGACTCGTGACCATCCATCTTCCCTTGGTCAGATTCTAGAGCAAGGGTCCTGAATTAATATTTATGAAGGTCCAGTCAATAAAATTTTCTTCGAGCCGAGGCCCAAATTTCATGGTTGTTAGGATTCAGATCTCTCTATATAAAGTTATTATATCCTAAGTCTATAAAAAATGAGCAGTTTAAAATTTCCATGGAATATCAATAATATTTATTTTTGGCTTTCAGTAACTATGTTAAACATGTGGACAGTTTTGAGGAACTTTGATGGCCTTGTAATTTTTTTGGTATTTGTATGACATACAAACAACAATCTTTAATCAATCCTTAGTGAATTTTCATTCACAGTGTCTATACACTGTATACTATTGCATTGGTGGGATCTGTTAAGTGATGCGTATAGCCCCACCCACATTGGATTTCTAGTATATTACTTATTCTCATTTATCAGAAATGCATCAGGTTCCAAATAGAACTGTCACTCGGTCCGCTATCTAGTGAGTCCTGTTCTAGGCTTTTTCATTGGGGTTCAGGTCTGGAGATTGGGCTGACAATGACAGGGTCTTGATCTGATGGTCCTCCATCCACACCTTCATTGATCTGGCTGTGTGGCATGAACTTTCCTCAAAGTAGAAGAAAGCAAATGTTCTCCCAGGATAACCTTGTAAGTAACTTAATTCACAAAGACAAATCTGCCCAATATCGGCCATGCTGCAGCACTCAAATATCATCACTGATCCTCCTCCACATTTCACAGTTGATGCGAGACACTGTGACTTGTACGCCTCTGCAGGTTTCTGTCTAACCATAAAATGACCAGATGTTAGCCAAAGATGTAAATTAGACTCATCAGGGAAGATGATCCTACTCCAGCTCTCTGCAATCCAGTTCCTATGTTTTTTTGCCTCTAGGAACCTGTTTGGAACCGCCCTCGCCGTGCACTTCGCCCAAGGCTCAGTTTGCCACTATGTTTGAAGATCACTTGATGTCATCCTACAGTTGTTGAGTGACAATTGAATGAGTTTTTGGTCATCCCTATCAGTACAGCCTACCTCTACCAGTCCTCTCCCCAGTGTCTGCTGCCTGATGTTGTTCTTGTATACTGCCATCTTTGAAAATTTAAGGATGGAAACAACCTGATGTCCAGTGTATCCATGTGGCGGTCAGCTTTAAATCCTTCTTTTTCTCACAGAACCATTTTTTAAATTATTATTATTATTTGGCATCGGTCAATGGTTATTTTTAAAATTCCAATTGTCTTTGAGGTACTACTACTACTGTTTTGACTTTCCAGCTGGTCACATACTGTAGCAAGAGGACAATGATGATAATAGCAATGGTATCAATATATTTTCTCATTAAAAGATTTGGTCCAGGTAATTAATCTAATGATTACCTCATAAACCAGAATGAGGTGTGCTTGTGTGGGAATTCAACAGACACTGGAATGGATTAAAGAAAATTTTGCAGTGGTTTCTTGGGTGTATATATGTATATATACAGTGTCTTGCAAACGTTTTCATACCCCGTTACCTTTTCCACATTTTGTCATGTTATGAACGTAAATGTATTTAAATGGGATTTTATGTGATAGACCAACACAAAGTGGCACATAATTGTGAAGTGGAAGGAAAATGATAAATGGCTTTTAACATTCTTACCAGTCTCTACCAGCTTTGCACATCTAGAGAGTGAACTTTTTTGCTCTTTCTTCTTTGCAAAGTATCTCAAGCTCAGTCATATTAGATGGAGAGTGTCTGTAAACAGCAATTTTAAGTCTTGCCACAGATTCTCAAATGGATTCAGGTTTTGACTGGGCCATTCTAACACATGATCTAAACAATACCATTGTAGCAATGGCTGTATGTTTAGGGTCGTTGTTCTGCTGTGAACCTTCGCCTCAGTCGCAAGGCTTTTGTAAATTCTACCAGGTTTTCTTTATCCTTTAATTGGCTCCATCCATCTTTCCATCAAATCTGACCCTCTTCCCTGTCCCTGTTGAAAAAAAGCATCCTCACAACATGATACTGCCACCACCATGTTTTACAGTGAGGCTGGTGTGTTCAAGGTGATATGCATGTGATTTGGCATTTAGCCAAAAAAAAATTTGGTTTAATTTGACCAGATCAACTTCTTCTGCATGTTTGCTGTGTCCCCCAAATGGCTTGACACCAACTGCACATGGGACTTCCTATGGCTTTCTTTTAACAATGGCTTTCTTCTTGCCACTCTTCCATAAAGGCCAGATTTGTGAAGTGCATGACTAATAGTTTATATCTGTCTGGTGTGTTCTTTGGGCTTCATGATGCAGTTTGTTTACTAACAGCAGTATGTTCTCTAACAAAGCTCCGAGGGCTTCAGAGAACAGTTTTTTTTTATTTATACTGAGATTAAATTAGACACAGATGGACTTCTGAAGGCATTAAGTTCCACCGGAATTCTATTTCATCATTTTCCTTCCACTTCACAATGATGTGCCAATTTGTGTTGGTCTATTACATAAAATCTCAAGAAAATGCTCTTTGTTTGTGGTTGTAAAGTGACAAATTGTGGAAAAGTTAAATACTTTTGCAAGCAATGTACATACAGTAGATACATGGAGTACCTATAATTTCTACTGCCCATTCTTTAGGATGAACCTTTACCAAGCATGTTCCTATTTTAAACATATAATTAATTTCAGTAATTATACAATCCAATGTTCTTAAGTATTTATTTAAACAGTCCTTTGGATTGTTTTGGCTTTTTTTTTTTTTTTGGCAAGGCAGTGTTTGTTGTTGGTTCTTTCTCATAGGAATTTCACTCACTTTTTATTTTATACTTCACTTATTAACTGTGTAACCTGTGACGCGATGTTAACTGTGACGCGAAAATGAATCTGATTATGCAGTCTGTTGAATCTTGTTGTGATGCATGGATCTATCTTGTTTATTAAAGTAGCTTTTTATTTCAGCTTAATTTGTGTAAAATACCTAATCCTTATTTTGTGTGATAAACTATGTAACCAACAGGCTGTGGTGATTTACCAGCAAAATGAGGGAAACTCACACATAGCTCACACTTTGCTGTTTAAGATAGTCACAGCATTTTCCTTCTTTTCCCTGTTGCAACACCAATCTCACTAGATTCACACTTTTTTCTCAAGTTAACACTGCTTCATTTAGTGCTGCTTGGATGACATTAATATTGACTGCCAAGCATTGTTCAGGATTTCAAGTTACTGGAATTGCTGATAGGGTGTTATTTTACCTGTCCAAAGACATAATGAAAAACAAGAACAAGATGTTGAAAGAAAACTCAGCACATGAAAAACTTGCCAATTTAAAGTGCCCCATAGATTATTAACAGTTTCTAAAGGTGTAATCAGACTCCTACAGTCAGGAAACAGTCTTGTGTTTGTTAGGCAATTATGATGATAGCTATGTTGATTATTGTTAAAATCGACAATGTACTTACAGCCCTCTTTATAACGCAGGCTTATTTTATTGTCCTGTCTTGTACTTTTAAGATGCTTCGAAGGCCGAGTCAGAGGATGCGTTTGGATTGAATGGACAGATAGAGCACAAACTGGGCTTCCTTTTAGAACATGTGCCCCGAGACACACACCTCATCCTGATTGGTCACTCGATCGGCTGCTACATCATTCTGGAGATGATGAAGAGGGACCCAGAATTGAAGGTAACAAATTAATTAAGTGCATGTTAGCAGGTTTTAAAACCATTTGGATTGTTTTAATTGATCCGCAATGAGCTGTGGTTTTATTTTAGTTTTCGTTACGATGGTTATTTATGCAGGTCTGCAATACGTTTTTAATTTGACCATTAAAGACCTGGTAGTCTAAGCCATAGAAGACAGCCTGCTTTTACCATGATTAAATGGATTTAATTATTTTTTTTCTAGAGCTGAAGAACAATGAGCCAGCATAAGTCTAAGCTTGGGAGAGTGAATTTCGCTTAGTGACTCACAGCTGTCTCTAGAGGCTATTGTTTGCTCATTCAACCTGCTTCTCTTTATTAAAGCATGTAAATAATGACTAGCTCTGCCTGAGTTTCTTGGCCCTGTCTGCCCAGTCTCTGAAGACTGCTTTGCTAATGTGTGTGTGTGTCTGGCATGGTTTAAAAGTTCAGCAAAACATGAGCAGGACTATGAACAGTTTCGAAGTGGCCTGAGATGCCATTGCTGAACAGGATAATAAGACAGTTGTACTCCCTTGTGCCTGCTGTGCAAAAAAAGGTCAGGAGATTAAATAAGGTGGAAAAGAACTTTGATTTTCTTTCTCCCTCTGGGTTTTTTCTGCTACTAAGATGTGCACTTTGTCATTTTTATTTTCAGGCTTTGCTTCTTGTGGGATTTTTTTTTCTTCCTCTCCTTATCCCTCACCTCTTTTCTCTAACTTCCTGTCTGTTTCGGTCCTGTGTTGTCTTTTATAGAAATATTTAATTCCACTCAAGGGCCTTATACAGATGTGCATATAACTCATATTAACATGCAAGAGCTACATCATTCTACATAATTCTTCATGTAAAATCCAAGTACTTAAAAACCTTGCTCATTCAATTCTATAATAATATCTAAAGTAAGTTCTGGAAAATGTTTACCCTTCAATTTTTGAAGTAGATATAAATATATATAAAACAATATTGATATAGTCCATCTAGTGCATATCTTCTTAAAATGTTTAAAAGTGCAATGTGCTATTTAATTCATGTCTTGTTAACTTCATATTTTTAAGTGTGCACTATTGTCTGTCATTTCCTTTTTTAAAGCAGGTTATACTAAAAGATTTTGAAGTCGTGGCATGCCATATCTTTATAGGGGGAAAAGAATATAAAAAGGGAAAAAAAAAATATTTCCTTCACTGCTGCAGATTGTAGGCTGCCAAAAATGCAACATGGTGATTATGTATGATATGTGATAATCAGAAACTCCTGCTGTAGCTATGTGGGTTAGAATAAAGGGTCCTGCTGAGGTCTGAAGAGGCAATAGTAGGTCTTGCTCCGCTTTTCTTCTGAAGTAGACAGGTGGCATAATTTTTCAGCTTGTACCGGGGACGACACCAGCATGTGTGAGTTTCAGCCAGTCACTTAAAAATGATTCTGTTAGCCATGTCAATACGGCGATTATTCCGAGGACTGTACGTCATACATGAATACACCGGTTCCTTTTCACTGTTGATTGGCCCGTCTTTACAGACTTGTGCCTATGGAAGATTATTGTCACGCGGGTAATTTAAAATGGCAAGGCCACTGGACACGCAGCATAAATACTCATCAGTACTTGTCCAGTCACTTAGACTGACTGCTACTAGACATTATTACAGACATGTTTGTCTTAGAAAGATCAAGGTTACTCGACACGATGAATATCCTCTCTGGTCTGCTGCACATGTGTGCTTAAATTGTGTAACCTCAGCCTACTCAGCATTGTTGGGATTTCTGCCCATTCTAAGACGCTGAGGTGAATGTTTAGACTCCAGCTGGTCTAATGAACAACTCCAAGAGCACAGCAGACATTTCTCAGTTAGACTGAGTGCTATGAGAAGAAAACCCTGCAAGAAATGTGTTCCATGTCCCCGTCCATAGCAGCTATTTTTTTGCAGGGGGCCAGTGCACAAGCTGAGAAATCATTTTATCATTTATGTCACTGGTGTCAGATTATTTGATTTAAGAGTCTGAAGTAAAGATGTGCAGTTTATATTTCTTCAAGTGATTTTTGATTTTTAGTTTATTATTACTTCTGTTGACGTTCACTCAGCCAGAACCTTTTTTTTTTTTAACATCCTGTATGGTTTCTTTTTAATCATTCATCATTCCTTCTCTGGTACAGAAATTACTGGAGAATTTTCACGTGTCACGTATAAGATTTAGTTTTAGTCATTTACAGAATGCAGGCTAGTTGCCCGACATGGTCTTTATGGATAAATGTAAACAGATGTGTACAACCATCTACATTTGTTTTTCACTTTATTTATATGCATGATTAAAATGTGTACCTTCTGCAGACCATGTGTCCTGCAAGTGAGGATGGGAAAATATGGCGCGTCGTTGGTTTTCATCAGGCTAATTCAAACCATTTTTGCTGGTGCACACTGACCTCATGCTCACATTGCTGTATGAACTCTTCCTTACACTTCAGACTACTTAATCAGTATATACAAACAAGTAAAATTTAAGTAAGATCGGTACTTTGAGGACGAGCCAAATTCGTTTTTGCAGTTCGTTCGTGTAATGTATCAGATCAATCATTTTGCTCGTATGCTAAAGCACAGATAAAACCACATATATAGTTTAGTTCCTATGTTCAGGTCTCTTTATCTGTACAAGTATGTAGTCAGACATAATTTTGAAACCGGAGATCATTATTTTGACAGCAGTTTGACTCGGCTAAATGACTAAAAGAGGAAATTTTGTTATTGCCTTGGAACCTGAATTGTTTTCAAAGAGGTCTTGGACAATTGGTGCACTACAGTCTGTTAAGTAAAAGATAATAGTATTTTAAATGTTTAAATGGAGTTGTTATCTGGGAGAGGTAATGGAAATCTTACAGATGTTTAAAGGAAAGAACTCAACAGGTTGTGTCATTAGCCTTAGTAGAACGATGGCACGTCCCCAAAATTCCACCGATGCGAAAAATGTGCCTGCCGCTTCCTGTGAGTGTGTGTATCTCTATCGCAGCACATTGGGTGGGCCTTCATTCATGGAGTAAAGGTTAGGGCAGACAGGGGTGAGGTCTAAGTGTTGGCATTACTTCATAATTCACTTAAATAAAACATCGTTACAGTCACTGTGTGCGCCAAGTAAAAGTGTAAACATTACATTATATAGCTGGCTCGAGTTACTGCCCTGATACACTCCAGGTTTTATAAACCCAAATAGTAAAATTTGCTTAACACGCTGCAGACTGGTCAGACCTTCAACACATTCAAATACTCAAATGACCACTTGCGCAATTTGCCACATTCCATGACGATTTTCGACCTAGTTTTAACAAGTGTGTACCTCGCTTTTCAAACACAAGTGGATAAATCTGGCAGAAAGTTGTTTAAAGGCTTTCCAAACCTAGGTGAGTATAACATATGCCAATTGGCTAAGGCATGTTCAATTGGCATTTTAGGAATTCTTGGCTTTTGTTGTGTGTAAATCCTGGGAATGTTTTAAGGCTTTATGGGTTTATTGAAATATGAGGTACCTAGTACGATGGACATCTTAGAAATGTGGGAACAGACTTGATGTGGTTAAATATATGCCTTTTATATGGTGGGCTAACAATCTAATTCCAGTCATACAGTACACCAGTTATTCACATAACATTGGTAGTAATTACACTTATTATTTACATTACACTGTTTGTTATTTTGCCTTTATGAGCCATAGACCTGCTCACTTGCCCACAGACTGTGTATTTCTCAGCATTAATGTGTTACAAGCACCTCTCTCTGCAGATCCAGAAGGTAAACAGAGTATTTCTGCAAAGCCTAGATTTTGTGCCACTCGGTGAAAACAAGCCATCTCACCTACTCCAGATTCTGGTTCAGAAGAATCAGTATTTTTTTTATTTTTCAAATATAGGAAATTTAGGAGGACCGATCCCTACAAATAAAAAGCAAGTGTTTATTTTTTCAATGTGGTAAATGAGTGTGTAAGAGTGTGTATTTTTGAATTCTGCAACAGGTTAGACTGGAGCATGTGTGAATGTGTGTGAGCGAGAGAGGAACAGAGCAGGAGCGGGTGACTGGCAATCAGTTTTACTGATTAGAGAATCCCTCCCAGAGTTCAATTCCTGTGACCTGCGTAAAGAGAAGCTGCTTCTCATCAAACCCAGTACTTTACACATCAAAGATCACCTGTTCACACTCACTTGAGCTTCTCTCTCTCAACGAATACCTCCCTTCCAGAGACAGTCACTAAAAGGTTCATCTTTAAGCTACTATTTCTACACCTAAATTTAATTTAAGCACGTAATTAGAAACCTCCTGTGTTAGTATGTTTTGTCATAAATGAAGATGTGCATCAGGACAGGATAGCAAGAACCAACAAAAAGGGCATGAAAGGGAGTGTTTTTTTTTTTTTTCCTATGCAATTTAGAGCAGGCAGTCAGATATAACATGCTCAGGACAAATAGCCCACGTCGTTAACACGGGAGCATGCTGCGTGCTTGTGCATCTATTTATTTATCTTCAGTAACTGATTTATCACGGTCAGGGTCACAGTAGTTTGAATGACTAATTTGTTGATGTTTGGGGGAACAGTTGGCTTGTTAGAAACTATCGCATGTGGGTTAAAAAAAAACAAAAAAAAACCAGCCGCAGCAGTCAGTATTGGTCATGAGCGGGAAGAAGTGAAATAAAAAATAATATTTAAAACACTAACACTAGCTATTAGAAAGGGCAGTGATCAAGATGCAGGTTTGAATATTCACTTGCAGCTCAAGCATAAGACATGCAAGTTGTTCTCAACAAAAACAAGAGATTTCAGGAATTAAAGCACTGTGAAGAAAGAAAGTACATTCACCAGATTAACTTATATGTCACGTCCCAAATCTCAAGAGAGGCAACTTATCTAAGAGTTGTAAAACAAGTATAATATTTACAGTTGGCTGTCTTGCCTTTCTTAAAGCAGTTGTGCAGTTGTGTTGGATCAATGCTCTGCAGTGCTAAAATTCTTTTGGATCTAAGGTTCAGGTCCATATGTATTTGGGAAGTGACATATAAATATTCTTCTTCTGTATACCACTACAATGCATTCAGTGTTAAGCAACCAAAATGTGATAGAAGTGTAATATATAATATAATATAATGGGACAATTGATTGCCATTTTGATGGCCATGTGTGGCCTGTTTCTTAATTATGTCATGAGAAATTAAGAAGATAAAGGTTCTGATGGTGATTTCAACTCATAATTTTGCATCTGGTAGTTGTTCATGGAAACACTCAATTTGCACTCCATAGAAATACTGTTGAAAGTGAAGGAGGCCACCACTCTCACTCACTCACTCACTCACTCATCTTCTATACCGCTTTATCCTGTATTCAGGGTCGCGGGGACCTGGAGCCTATC
>JAQMYJ010000005.1:19442550-19493304 GCA_030014305.1 Clarias laeviceps
CCTGCATATCTTTGGACTGTGGGAGGAAACCGGAGTACCCGGAGGAAACCCACCAAGCACGGGGAGAACATGCAAACCCGGACCCTGGAGGTGCAAGGTGACAGTGCTAACCACTACACCACTACACCTTAGGAGGCCACCAAAAAAAAAAACTGGTTTATCAGAGGGATAGTAGGAAACTTCAGAGTGGTCAGAAGAACAATTTGGTGCATTCTTCAAAAAGGGACATCTAGCTACTGTATGTCAAGAACACTCTTGAGGAGGCAGGGACACCTTTGTGAATATAAATACAGATGTTTTACCTCAAGATATAAGCCACTTAAAAGCAGAAAGGTCAGATTATACTTTGTCTATAAAAAAAAGCCTACTTACTTTTAATACAAGATGAATTTGTACCAGAATATTGGGAAGAGAAAGAATATGGAGAAGGAAGGGGATCACTCATGGTCCATAACATAGCATGTTATCTGGTGTTAATGGTCGAGGCAGTGTTATGGGATGAGAGTCTATGGCTGACAATAGACCTGGGGTATGGTTGTTTTTTTGATTATGTGACTGATGATAGAAGAACAATGAATTCTGAAGCGTATAGAGTTATACTACTCAGATTACTCACTGTCCTGATAGGACAGTTTTTCAAAGTTCAGGTGGATAAAGCCCAAAAGCAACCCGAGGCACAGAAATGCAATGTTTTGAAAAAGGACAGACACTTTTCACTTTCTGAAGGCTGAAAGACCCACAATCAAACAGCAGCTGATATTTTTTCTACAGTAAAAGCCTGGCACCTCAGGGGAGGCAACTTATCTAAGAGTTGTAAACAAGTATACTATTTACAATTGGCTGTATAATATAATAAATGGCTGTAATTTCGAAGTGGTTAACTCAGTCTTTTTTTAAAGCCTTACATTAAAGCTGAGTGTATACACTTCAGTCACATCATGATTATTTTTGTAGCAATTAACTTAATCTTTTTTTTTTTACTTTTTTTGCTAAATTCCTTTAGCAGATGCTTTATTTTAATTAAAGATGGATTTATTACTGTAAATGTTTTTGTTGTTACAAGTGCTTAATGTTGGAAATTGCTCTACATGATTTACTTTACCCTATAGAATGTTTCCTTAGAACAGTAAAACTGTTGGCAATAAATGTCCACAAAAAGGATGTATTTAATAATTCTGATTTCACCAGCTTTTTTTTCCGTCTTCCCACAGAGGATACATATAGTTATATGAATCAGTAGAAACAGATCCTAAATCAACAATTTTACTGGAACATCCATTGGGCCCCGCGCTTTCTATTGTTTGTATCAGAGAATTAACAGATGTTGTGCTATAAGTCAAATGCGATGTCATTCCAACTAGCAGCAGTATCAGTGCTTGAAATTGGTTTGACAATAAATAAATTACATCTGGCATTACATGCGGCTGGCTATTTGATATTTTGCACCAGGGAATGAATATTGAATTGTATAGTTTCATTGAAAAATACTTGGCCTGAGCTAGAAAGCTTCGCAAAGGCAGACGAAGCACGTACACTTTGTCTTACTGAATGAGTTGAGCTGCTTTTTAGTCGGTGGCCAAACAGAGACAGGTGCTTCCTGTTTCTGGAAGTCTCTCTCTCTCTCTCTCTCTTCCTTTCTCTCTCTCACACTCTCATTCTTTATGGTTCTGTCTGCTATCGGTTTCATAATAAACAAATCATGAAAGTTACATGTCATTTCTCATATTTTGCTCACCCAGAGGCAGCTTTAAATTAACAATGCATGTCAGGTGCATCATATTTGTGTGGCGGGGAAATGCGTAGAAAACCACCTGTAGTATCTCTTACACTACATGTCATTCCAAAGGCTCTGTGTGTTTTTTTTTTTTGTTTTTTTTTTTGAAGTACATGTGGTTCAGTTAATGTGGAGAGCAAGAGCAAATGAATCCAAGGAATGTAAACTGATATTATTGCTACAGAGAGACTTTTTTAGGCCCAACAACACCTGTTTTTATAATTTGATTCAATATAGACTATTGCTCTTTACTCCAAGTCTTGATATTCTTTTTTTTTTTTTCATTATTTTCTAAAATTCATTTCAACTGTCTTGCTTTTCTTAAGGCAGTTGTGTTGGATCAATGCTCTGCAGTGCTAAAATTCTTTTGGATCTAGGGTGCAAGAGCAAGAAACATGGCCTGTGCATTTTGTGCAAATCTGATCTTGTCATTGGCTGATTAAACCTTTTCATAATTTATTATTATTATTTTTTTTAGGATTGCATTAATGTGTTTGTGAGATAATGACAACACAATGTAGTGCTAACATTGCAGACCATAATACAAGCAATTCTGTAATTATTTAAAACTGAATCTAAAATGAATTATGCAGATCTGCTCTGCCAAACATATGCAAACTTATTTTCAATATGTGTAACATCCTCTGTTCCGACTTCTCCCGGGATCAGGTGGTGAAGTCCGTGCTGCTGTTTCCCACTATTGAGCGCATGGCGTCTAGTCCGCAAGGCAAGGTCATGACTCCTGTGCTGTGCCACCTGCGCTACATTGTCTACTTGCCCATTTTCCTGCTCTCTCTCCTACCCGAGAGGCTAAAGGCTGGCATGGTGCAGCTGGTACTGAGGAACATGCGATCACTAGACACATCCTGCATCCCAGCCACTCTCAGCTTGATCAATGTGGACTGTGCTGGTGAGTCTGTCTCATTCACTTCCTACCACTTGCTCACTCACTGAATGATTGATGTTTTAGTCGTCCTTACAGCAGCACTTAAAGAAGAGTCTTGCCAAGTAAGAGCACATGAGAAATCTGGTTTTTAAATTTATTTAAAATTGTTCCTGACATACATATCCATTATATGTTGACCCTGTTTTATTTATTAGCAAATGCTGGATGGATATTCTCCAAACCATCTGTAGCAATTCAGTTTTTAGGATGGTGAAATGTAGAATCTATATTATTATGCAGTAGCTTGTCTGTCACGATTACACAGGAATAATTGTATTAAAGGCAGCTTGACATTTACCCATGAATAGACCACAGTGAAATTTGAGCTTTGCTTTTAATGATCGCAGTTTCCTCATCGAAATGGCATTATTTTTTTTTTAAATGGAAGGAAAAAAAAGTTGTCTTTGGGACACTTTTGGAATGTTTAGCAATAGATATGCTACCGATGTTATTCTGTTGATTAACTTTATAAATACATCACGATTTCTATCCCTCATAAGAATTTTATTGCAACATTTGATGCTGATGTTTGGAATGGCCTGCAAAAATGAAATCAGCATTTGAGTGGCAGCCAAGTGAGCAGTTTTTTCCCCCCAGTGAATGGAATAAATTTTTATTTATTAAAAGTCTTGTCTAATCTCCAGGGTTTTCTATTTGCTCAGTAATGGTGCAGATGAAGTGTTGTGAGGAGCGGTGATATGAATCTTCTCTTCTGAGGGAAACAGACCTGCATGGCTCTTTCTTTCAGGCTGTGTGAAAGGCAGAGTGTTTTTCCCTGTCTGTCCTGGGAGGTGGATGATTGATGCTGTGATGGATAGAGAGGCTCTGCCAAATAGCCCTCAGTGGACTCTATAAGCGTCTCTCGCTCTCTTTTCCTCTTTTATGTTCACTGTCCTTCTTTCTATGTTCCTACTGAGACTTTGCAACCAACTGCAAGACACATGCTTTAAATCATTAACACTTTTCAGGTATTGTCAGGATATATACTGTACACACACACAGTATATAGACACAGTGCATCTCGAAAAATTAGGATATCATGAAAATGTAAATTTTCTTTCAGATTTTATTTTATTTTTTAATCCCATCTGTTATAGATTTCTTAGATGTAAAGTAAAATTCTTTAAGCCTTTTTTGTTTTAAAATCAATAGTCCAGTATCTCAAAATATTAGACTATTGCATCTCTCGGTCTAGTTCACTACAGTGGGGCAAAAAAGTATTTAGTCAGCCACCAATTGTGCAAGTTTTCCCACTTAAAAAGATGAGAGAGGCCTGTAATTTTCATCATAGGTATACCTCAACTATGAGAGACAAAATAAGAAAAAAATCCAGTAAATCACACTGTAGGATTTTTAAAGAATTTATTTGCAAATTATGTAAATGTGTGTCATAAGCCACTATGCACAGACATCTTCAGGAAATGGGCTACAACTCTTGCAATCTTAGTATCAAACCACTCCTAAACCAATGCCAATGAGACAATGTCAGTAGCATCTTACCTGTGCTAAGGAGAAAAAAACCTGGAATGTTGCTCAGTGGTTCTAAAGTCCTCATTTACATAACTTGACATTTTACAAAAGAAAATTTACTTTTTAAGATACTGTAAAAAAAATTTAGATGCACTTTGGCTATTTAATATATAACACAGTGCATCTCGTATATGTATATAGCAAGTCAGTATAAATTTAATATCTGTGTATTCAATATTGTAACACTTGTACACCTGCTTCTATATGTAGTTATCCAATCAGCCAATCATGTGGCAATAGCACAATGCATCAGTGTTGCAGGTCAAGATATTTAGGTAAGATTTAGATAATGTATCAGTCAAACATGTGGCTTTAGCTATGGCATGGATTGGGCGATTTGAATATTTCAGAGACTGCTGATCTCCCAGTCTTTTCAAAGACTGCAGTCATATACTGGATATATTGCATTCTTTCCCCATTCTGGTGTTTAATGTGAACATTAACTGAAGCTCTTCACCTATATCTCCATGACTGTATGGTGGTGCTGCTGCCACAAGATCAATTGATTGGATAATTGCAAGATGCACAGGTATTTTTTTTTTTAAAGTGGCCTGTGAAAGAGTCAAATTATTAATGACACATTTTGCATGCGTCTGTGTGTGTTCATGTGTCTGTGCGCGTGTCCATGTGTCTGTTTGTGTGCTCACATTGTAGCTAAGTACTAAGTCCTGGTCTTCATTTGTAAATGAAAAGCTGCTCTTTCTCTGTCTTGCATTACACCCATAATTAATGGCAAGTTGACAAACTTAATTAGGAAAGCATGTTGTGATTAGATGGGACTTCCTGGGTACTTTTAAGGATTTATTTATACGGAAATCCCTTTTCTTGAAATCTGGACTGTTGATGCTTTCATGTTAACTTCATGTGAAACATGCATACAGTACACGCCAAGCAGACGTGGGTGTCTGACATAAATAAATGAGACCAACCTCCCTAGAGAAAAGAGATATTAAAACGATTCTAATGTGCTCTGTCATCGAGTAGTTCAGCTTGTAGTACAACCCAACTCTGCTTTTTTTCTTTGGCAAATTACAGAGGGAATAAGAATTCTTAACATTTTCTGTCACCTTTCAGCCTTGCATTTTTTGGGAATGTGAGAGTGTGAAACCTGACTACAATTGCTAAACACTCCTTTCACACCACCAGAGAGAAACATACTTAACACTGACCTGACCTGCGGGCCAGTGACGAAGGTTGTACACTTCCTATCTGGCATTTTCACTAGACTAGCTGCATATCTTTTCCCTTTCCTTTTCCAGACACCTGGAAACCCGGGAACGAACATAGAAATATAACATTACATTGAATAAAACACACATTATCCTTCCGTCAAAAGATGTTTATGATTATTAAGGATTTGGATTTTTTTTCTTTTTCTAAAACATATACCATAATTTCCTCTGTCGTAATTATTTAGACAACACATCTGTTTTCAGGCACTAAAATGTGTTCTTATGGAGAGTGGTTTTAAATTACTTCTGTTTTATTAAATAGTGTAAGTTAAAGAACACTATAACACTATATAACACCATGTGACAGATCAGGTTTGCAGGACGGAGCCTTGTCATGGAGCAGTTTTTAAATATTGAGATCCAGATGGTTTGCTAGACATGTCAATAAGTTGATCTGGCTGCCTAAAGAAAAGTTTAAACTATTCAATACAATTCAGTTTTATTTGTATAGCGCTTTTAACAGTTGTCATCAAAAGAAATGATGGAAGTTTGTATGAAATGTCAATGTGTATGAATTTAAATGATTAGTGAACTAGTGCTATCAATTGATTAAAATTTACTTTAATTATAAACAATGTATTACAAACTGATTAGAGGAAACAGATTACGATTGTTTTATCATATCTCAAACATTAACATTTAACAAATTTTAAATTTAAATCTTTCAAATAGGACCAGCAGTGCATCTGCTCGAACCCAGATCCTCAGGTCCAAAAATCAATAACTTACAGCCTTAACCACCTGAGCCACCCACATTCCCACGTCAGGCATTTAATGTATTCTTGTAAAAATAGTTCTTAAACTTGCTGCTCAGCACACCTCAGTGATGTTTCCTCAGTCATCTTATGATCCAGACTAAACGTGCCATTATGCAACAGGGTGATCTGTGATTTACTTGGTCAGATGATTAATTTGAGTTTAAAAAATAGTAACACGTAAAAATTTCTAGATTAATCACATACGACAGCCTTAGTTTAAACCATCTTTGCTGTGTAGCAGAATGCATTATCAACCTGAAAGCTGATTTCTTTGTCACTGTTTTCCGTCAGAGAAATTAGAAGAGGTCTACAATCTATCACTGAATATTACTTTCATCCAGTCATCCACACTCTATCATTGTTTCTCTTTAGCCCACTGTAACTTTGTGTTCTTCAGTTAGGTGTTAATGCTGTTATTAGCGTTAGTGCTGTTGTTTGGTTTTGTTTGATTTCTTTCAGTTCTGTCACCAACATTGACATGCCTTTTTTTTTTTTCTTTTTTTTTTTTTACTGATCTCTTGTCAAGGTTTACTGCTTGACACTTCCATTCTGATGCTTTCACACCTTCCTTTTCCTACCCATATGTTTTCTTTTTATAACCTTCCCATTTTGTTTTTGAAAAATTTTAGGCACACCTGACTGGGAGCAACCAAAACGTTTTGCCACACTCCGTATTGAATTTCTTTCCTGAAGGAGGTTTATAATAATTTGTTTCATTTGGCAACTCTCTTGTCTGGACTATATTTCCTTGTAACCAAGTGCAACTATAGGCAGATTTTATGGGGGGATGGGGAGTTGTAACTCCACATAATCAAAACCGGCCAGTAAAACTCTGAAATATTACAATGATCATGATCATAATGATGAACTAAAAGTGCTATTATATAACAAGATAAAATAATTGGCTTTCTTGATTCTATATACTTGACAAGCAAAGAATAACACTTCCCCTGCCACGGGTGAGACTTGGTTGTGTCCAACCCATCTTCTGCACGCAGGCGTGAGCAGCAGCGAGTGAATACCCAGTGAAACGAGGAAAACATCAACCAACTTTTTTAAAAAGACAAACCAACTATTTAAAGTTGTTTATTGGTCAGCCATAGACATTAGAAATAGAGTCATACCCCCAACGCCCCATCACTTTCCCTTTTTTTCATAAAGGATTTACGGTTGTATTTTCTGACAACTTTATGACATTTATTGTCACAAATATCTTATCTTTTCTACGACTGCTGAAATGTGTTCTGACTGTTTTTGTGTTATTTTGGATTTGTTTTCTCTTAACATTTTAATTACGTGTTGGTGTATTTTAATTGTCAAAAAGTTTGACAAAAAAATGTCACTATAATATTTTGTTAGACTGATTTGATTACAATTCAGATTCTTCATGACATTATTTTGATTTATCTTATGCAACATCATAGTATTTATTTCCAGCCACAGTCCTGTTAATTTTTGGCCAAAATCTTGTACTGATTACGGGAGGGTTAAACCACTCCTTAAAGTCTTCTCCAGCACATATCAATGACTTTTAATGCGTTGGGCAATCCATGTGTGAAATTTGGCTCCCAGAGCCACTTTTTCTAGAATTTGTGCCCAATCAGTCTTGGCATTGTCATTCTAAAATATGCCCGTGCCATAAGGATGGGAAAAATCTATTGATGGGATAACCTGGTCACTTTGCATGGTGGGTGCATCAATTTATGTGCTTCTCTTCTTACACTGATTCACCCATTTGTCTGGAATAGGTCTCATTACACCAAATGACCTTTTTCCATTGCTCCACGTCTTTATGTTTCCTAGCAAATTAAAGCCATTGTTTTAAGTTAAGTCTAACTAACCAGTGTTTTTTTTTTATGGCCACACAAAGTTTTAGACCCAATCCTGTGATTTCTCATTGTATTGTGCATATGGAAATGGTCTTACATTCACTATTAACCATAACTTTGATTTCTACGGTTGATCACTTTAGAATAGGATGAATCTAGACTCCAATCCAATTTTTGCGCTACCTAGCAAATTCAGGCCTTTATTATTAGTCTCACTAACAAGTAGTTTTCTTATGCTCATATAGCCATTTAGTCCAAATCTTAGAAATGTGATTATTTTGACTAATTAACATAGTTGTGATTTCTACTGTCCATTTTTTATGTTTAAGCTTCACCAAGCATTTAAGTGATCGCTGATCATGGTCATTCATGGGTTTTTTTTCCACCAAGTTGATGGTTCAGCACTATGCTTTTTAGGTTTTATTAATGTGTTGGACAGTTCTTCCCGTAATTTCAGCAATTTTTTTAGATGTTTTCTTTGCTTGATTACTGATTACTCCACAATTGCAAAGTAAAAACAGGTGTATGGAGTGATTTGTTAATTTATAAAAAAAATAATAATAATAAAGACTGAAATATCCCATTTACATAGGTATTCAGACCCATCACATAGTACTTGGTTAAAGGGCCTTTGGCAGCATTGACAGCCTAAAGTCTTCTTGTGAATCATGCTGCAAGCTTTCTTTTGGAAGTTTCTTCCATTCTTCTTGGCAGAATCGTTCAAGCTCAACCAGATTGGATGGGCAGCATGGGTGCACACCCTTTTTCAGGTCTCTCCTGAGATGCTCTATTTGGTTGAGGGCCGGACTCTGCCTGTGCCACTTCAGGACTTTCAAAGAGTTGTTCTGAAGCTGCTTCTGTGTTTTTTTGTTTAAATGTAAACCATCACCCCAGCCTGAGAAGCAGCTCAGGATTTTCTGCATCCATTTTCCCTCTATACTGACTAGTCTCCCAGTCCCTGTCACAGAAAAACAAGCATGATGCTGCCACCGTTATGTTTGACTGCAGATTTTAACAAAGTGATGCAAAGTGCCTGATTTCCTGATTTCAAATAGTTAAATATTTGTGTCATTAGATCAGAGAATTTTGTTTCCCATGGTCTGCGAGACCTTCATTGGCTTTTTGGCAAACTCCCAGTGGGCTGTCATGTGCCTTTTCATGAGGAATGGCTCTGTCTGTTCACTTTACCATAGATTGGTGGAGTGCTGCAGTGATGGCTGTGCTTCTGTAAAGTTCTCCCATCTCCATACTGGAACGTATGAGCTCATTTGTAATGTTCTGTAATGTTTTTAGTTAAGCTGTCTGATCAAGGACCTCTGTCCCTGATTAGGCAGTTTGGCTTAGCGGCCAAATCTGAGAAGATTATTGGTTCTTCCAAATCTTTTCCATCATGGTCACTTGAAGCTCATTTATTCCTGTAGGGAGCTTATGGCTAGCCTGTCCAGTCTGATCTCACAACAAAAAAAACAAAACATTACAGTACAACTTGCTGACAGAAGTTAATGTTGGCCACAATAGAAAGGCACTGTTACATCCAGTGCACCGCAGCCCGCCGCACATGGGGCCCAGTAGACAAACAGTCCAAGGACAAACCAGCCTCCAAACTGCCTGGATCTCAATCCAACCGACCATCTATCCACCCTGCAACCCACAGCAGTCAAAGGATCTGCTGCCTCATCCTGGTGCCAGACACCCCAGGGCACACCCCAGAGGTTTTGTAGAGTCATGCCCTGAACGGTACCTACACCGCATCATTGTTAAGCGTGTGGACATGTGTATTTTACTTTTTTTAACCTAATAAATTTACAGCTGTGCTCAAATTCTGGCCAGTGCTAATTTTGGCTTGCCAGCCAACTTTAATACTACGCTCGCTTAAAGGAGGGTATCTAAAAAGTAATTTTATCCAGTAGCAGTTACACAACAGGAAACTTTAAATCCTGTTCTGTGAAGCATAAATCCGTTGCTCTACGGGATTTTATCAGACCGCGTTGGAACATAGAGGCAAGCATGCCCTTATGTAAGCTTTGGCTGTTTAGAAGACTAGACACAATTTCATTTACACACCACTGTGCATGTTATATTAACTTCAAATGTGAACTGCACCTGATAATAGTGGCCTACTCTGTAAAGAAATAGTTGGCACGTTTCTGAATATAAGCTAGGCACCTTAACAAGAGTTCAGGCATGTAAGCATTTAAACATGAAACCTCTCAGTTGAAGAACGTTGGATAGAAACCCGAGGGCAATAAAATGATCAAAATGAAAGTCATACAGGGGCTGAAATATGTTCGCTGTTTTGAAGTAATTCTAGAACATCTTATCATAGCTGACCAGATTCCTGATTTTCCATGCTGTGGATTGGTTTATGAACGGTTTTATTGAATGATATTGAGGTTTTGCTTCAATCCGTAGTCAAGACAGTAATGTTAGTAAAGAAGTCTAAGAAATATCCACTCTGAAGAGACCTTCCAGCATTCCTTCAATGTTGTTTTTCATTTGTTGTATTATTTGCAGTAGTATGGTTTCGTTTTTGTAATATCTTTAACTTTAATTCTTGCGTAAACTAAAAATCAATTCTGTGGCAAGCATGATAGAGAAAAGTACCAATCAGAGGTCAGATATATTCTAGCTAAATGAAGGATGTGGTTACAGATTTGTGCACCCTGGTCACCCTGGTTTCTTGACCACAGGTGTTATTTCTCATGGAGAAAAAGCCACAAAGCTTTCCCCAAGCACTTCCAAATCAACTTTAATTCACAATTAAAAAGCGATGATGGATAAATCCCTTAAACTCTACGTGATGAAAGACATGTTTATTTCTGTTATTTCATGCAATTGCTTTTCTCTAAACGGCAGGATAATTCTGTATGAGGAACTGCAGAGTTTGCCCACCCACCTTGGGTTCTGTTTGGTGGGAAAAAAAAATCTGCACTTTGTTGCACCGGTTTGTGGTTTTCTTTCAAGACATGTGTTATTGAACTGAAAAAAAGGAGGGTAAAACTGTCTAGTTCATCAAGTTCATTTCTATTTCATCGAAGCAAAATGAGGAATGAACAGTGACATAAAGCAGTCAATGTGGTGCAAAACAGCAGGCAGCTCCCTTGGTTTTGCTTACTTACATCCCTTACTACTACTACTACTACCACTAATCCTGTTGTTGTTGTCATCTTGTGTCTTTGTCCTCGCAAGGACAAGAATATCAGAGAGTTTTGACAGTGAGTTTAAGATCGGTTTTTGGGTTGAGACATAGCTCCATCATTAATTACCTATATTAATAATTATCTCAGTGGAATTACATCACAACGATGCTAAGACCATCGGTTTGTGCCACTTATGAGAAAATGTACAATTAATGTATCACATACAGTAAACGGCACTAACATAGACTTTTGAAAGTTTTTATTGCAGGACTATTTTTCCAAAATGGACATGACTAAATGCTAAAAGGTAATGATATTTTTGTCACAGATTGTTCTAGATGAGACAGCGCATATGCATTCGTGTCTCCTTTACGTCTTCTTTCTGATGTTAACTAGGTGCATGTGTGAGGATGTGTAAATTGGGCTGGAATGCTATGTCCTGCCAAACCCCAGAGTCCAGACACCCCCCTAGAGATAAGTGAGATAGACCAGGGGATGTCTCTCTCATCACTGCCCCAAGACTGGCACACACTTCTCTCTATCTTATGTTTCTCTCTGTCTGTCTCAGTCTCACTTTTTTTTTTTCTTTTTTTTTTTTAAAGTAGTTAAAGTTCTCAATCTGTGTCCCATTTTATCTGTTGCTCTCTTATTGTGAAAATTGGGATGTGCAGCATTACTGGTGTCAGCAAGTTGAGTCCATATACTGGGTAAATATGCCCAGTCGATAAACATACAGACTTGCTACACCCTTCTGGCGTCTTTGAAAGATTATCCTTTTTAATCCATGTCTTTAATTTTCAACCTGAGAAGCCAACCAATTTCTAAAACTTAAGAACAAACAAGCTCCGAGTAATTTTCTTTTAGACAAACTCTAGGATCTAGTCATCTCGCTTATTTACACTGATTCATGTCCAAGCTTACCCTTTTTACCATAATGCAATTAAATGTTCTAGGTCATAGTACATAGCATTAAACTCAAGAGAAAGACATTTTACTTGCACTGAAAAGAAGCAGATAATCGCTTTTTATTCTACAGACAGCAGTCAGCCTAAATCTATATGACTGTTTTTAGACATTTTTATTTGTAGGAATCCTTTTTTTCATGTGAAAATCGTTAGAGTAAACAAAGGTGTTTTGTACCATATGGAGCAAATGCAGTTTACACTGGAGCAGTACAATATATTGTTTGTAAGACGGTACTGCAATACTGGCCTTTGATATCTCAGAAACGTGCACTTGAGCGCTCAAACAAATCCCTAAATGTTTTTTTTGTTGTTGTTGTTTCTTCTTGCTGTGAGCATCCTGAACGATCTCAGATGTTGCAGATGAGTGTTCCCGTGGCTGTTTTGATGAATCACATTTACATGATCCGACAAACGTAAATAATACTGATCAAAATAATGCAGGCCAGTCGTCCCCCACTGCACGTCAAGGGCTTCACCAATGTGTTTTTAATACATATCAAGACATATCACAAAAGCAATACATAGCTTTGCACATTATAAGATCTAGTCCATATTGTGCAATAGTTCGGACCAGTGATGTCCCTTTTTGTATGATTGTGCACATACCTTTTATGGTAGCATCGGATCACTGTATTTTCAGTGGAACACAACATTTCTTATGGAAATGTTGTGTTTTGTATTGCTGGACCACATCTATAATTATGGCATCTAGAATATTTCACAGTTTTTTTGAAGAAGGTCAAAAAATCTCTTTATAATCTCCGGCTACATTAAAACACTTATTCCAGTGTTTCACTAATGCTTGGATACCAATGCATAAAGTTTTTCTTCGCCAGAGTCATGATCGAATTGCCTATTACTCGTCTAAATCGCTGGCCTCCCAAGAACACATTTAATGGCCAAAAATGTGTGGAAAGGACTTGAAGTGAGGTCAGGACTGTACAGGGGATGTGGAAATAACTCCCAACCAAATTCTGTAATCTGCTGATTTTTAATTATCAGGTGGTCCACTTGCTGAAACATTTGCACCATTCAAATGTTTTACTGCAGCTAACAGACACGTCACCGTACTACGCTACAGTCTTCTGTAAATGTCAGTTGGTTTTATGTCTTCATTCATGAGAAATTTTATTATAAGTCCCAGTTTGACTTGAACCTGTAATATGTTTATTATACATATGCTTTACTATTCGGAAGATGAACTTGCGTTACCTCTACAGCCTCAGAATATAATGAGAATATAAAGGTACACAGTGGATTGACAGATACACCGAAAAATAATCACAGAGTGGGCGAAATTTAACTAGGAAATATATAACGGCTATGTAACTTTTAGTATCACTGAAGTCATGATGAAAACAGTCTATAAAAGACGATAGTAAATAGGATTTCATATTTCCCGTTTCGATTGTACAGTCATCAGCCACGAGAGGCAGCACATGCAACGTAAACAAAGATGGCTGTTTATAAGCGGACTAAGATTGCGGCGTGCTGCAAAGTGTGGAATTAAATTGTCCTTGTGCAGTGAAAGGGAGGAATGCGACACAATGTCCGGAGACAATAAAAAATTGTCAAGCAAAGCTGATGAACACAGACTTAGTGAATGATGCAAGAAGAAAGTGGCCGCCCATCCACAAAGCTTTCATTTCAAGTACATGTACAATTTGTTTCAATAAATTTGTATTAGGAAAATGGACATTAATACCAATTTTTAATGCCTAGTTACTTTTGACCCACCCTGTTTGTGTGTGTGTGTGTGTGTGTGTGTATATATATTGTGTATACGCTGCATATATGTGTGTGTGTTTTGTTTGGTTTTGTTTTTGGTTTTTTTTCCCTGTCTATGCACATCCAACCCTTAAGTTTTATATTTTTATACACAAGGTTTATATTCACCTCTTTCCTTGTTCCATAAGTCATCTATTGAAGAGTTGCGTAAGACCCCGTTACCTACACCCTACTGCTGTCGATGCTTAACTGATCTCTCAGACATTAGCAACCTGCCTCAAAGGATTAATTTTTTACTGTTTGGGTTGCACGTATATGCTTCTGTTGCCTTTTTTAGTACTTCAAGAAAATATATATGTTGAAAATGCTTTTCTTAGAACCTCAAAGTACACAGTACTACATATACACAGCTACATACAGTATACACACTCGCACAGACATACTGTATACACAGGCAACAGGATCCCTCTCGCTGATCACTCGCCAGGTCATCATATCAAACAATACACATTAGCTCATAAATGGTGTATTTGGGTATTTGTCAAAGCCTTCTACAATATGTTCAGGAAGGTGGAACCAGATATCAACTACAGTATGTTTTATGTAGGCCCAGAAACCCTGTACTTCAAGTAAAGCTTTTAATCAAGTGTCCTCACTAGTGGACTCTACTAACGGAATGTAAGATTAAAGGCACTGGGTTGCTGTGACTCCAAAAGACTTTGCGTATTTCCTCTTTTGTCTTCTCCTGCACAGATGCTTCCCATTTTCTGTCCTTTCCCATTTTAAATTCCCTTTACTTCACAGATATGTAGCAACTCCGTATACAAGGTGGAAAATCACATCTCAGTTTTGAGTGCGGAGGCTGGGGAGACGATAAACATGACATTTTCTCAAATTTCTTGTATCCGAATATCAAACGTCCTGCTGTAGGAAACATGGTTAGTCATGTTAAGGGTGCAGTAATTACTAGTACATATTTATGAAATGGGATTCCAACATATATCTATGCATAAATGGGAAATCAAGAGAAGTGGAGAAGCCCCCTTGTTTGAATTATTTGACATTCAGATATATGTTTTAAGTAAATGCCTCACAATGTGTATTAGCATAGTGCTGCACCACTTTGAACTTAAGTGAAGTTGAGGAACTGTCAGAGCCGGAGTTTACAGTCCATGTTGACAGTGCTGGCATTTCTTTATTTTTATTTTCCTCTGTTTCCAGGGACTTTGGTTCAGGATTCATATTCAATTACTAAAAAATAAATCTACATTTGGCCAACTTTGGACTGGAATCCAGGCATAGATGTGGATATTTGGAGCCTTACTATTATAGAAAACAAATCCACGGTGGGGAATTTATTATTGGCAGTACGGTGTCGCAGTGGTTCGAGGGTTAGAGATCTGTCTTTGAATTTCCTGGAGTTTGTATGTTCTCCCTTTACTTGGTGGGTTTCCTCTGGAAGACATGCAGGTTAGGTATTTCCAAATTACCTGTAGTGTGTGAGTATGTGTGTGTGTGTGTGTGTGTGTCCTACATTGGATGGCACCCAATCTAGGGTGTCCCCTGCCTAGTGCCTAGAGTGACTGAGAGTGAGTTTATTATTTTCATCATGTTCTGAGGGGTTTATTCCTCTTATTCCACAGGAATTCCATAGTCAATGCTATCAGTTTTTTTCTTTTTCAATTATTTTCTTTTTTTATAGAATGGGTATATAGTTATAAACACTCACCAACCTTTCTACTTTTCATTAAAATAAAAATTAAAAATTATATTTCACTGGACAGATCATTATCACCTTAAGAAAAGCTTCTTTTTTTTTGGTGATGTTTAGGATTCAGAGTGCTGTATTCCAGTTACTTTTTATCAAAGTATTTTTATGTCAAAGTATTGTATTACTTAATCTTTTTTTTTTTATTTATTCCATTTTAACAGCTAATGCTATGTATATGGGAAGTCAAGAAATGAGGATGGTGCAAGATCGAGATAACTTGACCATACAGCAACATCTCGACAAGGTACTTAATCATCAGCATATATAATACCACAGAATGTTTGTTGCAACGTTATAAATATTAGTATTATGGCTCTTCCTCTGAAGTTCGTACAGATTTCGGACATTCCCATGTAGTCAAAGGGGTTCGATTATCTTATAACCATCCACAGTTTATTGCAAAAAGCTGAAAGAATGCAAGATCAGAGCGAGCGCCTGCGCCGCCTCGCTCGGGAGGCATGAAGAACGTATTGAGCATTCGAGTCAGCCTGTGTGTTTTCGATGCATTTGCTCTGATGCTAACCAGAGGCCTCATGCATGCAGTGAGGTGGGACATGACTGGCTGGGATGTCAAAGACTGGTGCACATTATCTGTCATCAGTTAAAAAGGTGATATCATTGCTGCTCTCACTCTGGTTCTCGTACACACCACATACTTTAACCCTAAGTTGTCACAAGACATACGGCACCTTCCTGTTATGTTCTGTTGAAAAGACAAAGCTCAAAGATGGCACAGCAGGGGCACGTTTAAAGCAAGTCAAAGTTTTGATAAATAGTGTTCAAATTTATTTATCCATTCGCTCATTTGTTTGTTAACCTCAAATTCGTTTATCTCTGGATGCCCTAATTTTGTTTAACACGGATTGCATGATAAAGGGAACCCCTTACTTTGTTCTGCAGCTCTGGGCTCTGTATGTGCGTGTGTATTCCCATTTAGCTTTCATGCACTTTGTTGAAACTATCAAGCTTGGAACCTTGCTGGCTTATTGCTTGCCAGCAGCCTCGCCAGAGTAATTCTTTTTGAAGGAGCTGTAGGTGAAGACAGGAGGTCATACGTTTCAACCCCTCTTCAGTCTTTTATTAGATTTATAAGCTGTGGACAAATCAATCAGCCAGACAGATGTAGAAGCCATCATGATTAACTAGTACAGGCAGCAGAGGCCTAGCATTATGCAATTTGTCAGGAGAGCGGAGTAAAACAGTTGACAAGTAAATGCGATCATCGTATTGTGCACAGCACGAGGACGCTTCGCTTTCAAGAGTCAATAAGGAAGGTGTTTCGCTTTAGGCCTCGAATCATTGTTAAACCACTGCTCACCATGAGAAACATTTTTATTGTCAATCATTCCCGATCTGGTCTGAATCGCGAGTAAACTATACGGTCACTGAGACTGTCATTTGTGGTTTGTGATGTCCTGTTCTATGGTTGGTTTGTTTTTTGAGATCCTATCAGGGATGTGGGAGAGAATAAACATTAAAAAAATATTTATGTTCATGTTTTAAGTATGATGCATGATTTTTTTTAAATGTGGGTTCAATTTAGTGGGATTTGAGGGTGGGGGTCGAGGGTTGACAACAAAGACGATTGAAAATTCACAGTATTAAAAATGGAGCATCTTGAATCCCTTCATAGTCACCACATCTTGCATTTTTTATTTCTGTCCAGTTGATGTAGATGTGGATAATTTTAGATTTCAATATTCCTTTTAAATAAATCACACAATTCCCAAGACGTGCACTAGACGCTATTCTAGGCAAATAATCATTGACAGAGAGTTAATTTATTTTCTAAAAACAGCACATGCCAAACTGTTTTATTCTCCTTATACCAAAGCAAAAAAACAAAAAAAAAATTTCATTTATTAAAGAATGGCACATTATACATTTCATGCATTTATAGGTATGTTTAATGTTGTTGAGCATCTGCTAAATAAGTTAGCTCCTGTTATTACTTATAACAGATATAAACAGTCACCACCCTCTCATTTTCTCTTCCTTGAAGTACTCTCCCAGACAAAAAAAAAAAGAAAAGCTTTTTATGTTTCCAAAAAACACAACACTTTCCCATGGCAGAGAATGTAAAGAAACAGCTTAACCTCTGACTGTTACAAAACACAGACCCTGGAGAGTCTGAATGGAATGAGCGAACGTCTCGTCACAGAAAACTTCACCATATCAACAATTACACACGTTAATTCAATTTATTTAATGGGAGAGTCCAGCATGCACATTCTCCGTGATAATCTATTAGAATAATACTGGATTAGAACAAGTACATTAATGCATGGTATAACTTTGTTATTTGCTTTGAAGCTAAAATTACTGCCAGAGCCATGCTGTTCGGGGAAATAAATCATCACAATAGTAATCACAATCGAGAGTTCAAACATGCAGTCGTATTATAAGAGTGTTTATAGTGTCTGACTATCAATGGATTATACATCTGCATGTGCATATAGAACTAATGCACTTTTTCCATGTCCGTAGCTTGTTTTTTACTACGGAGCCACAGACCACTGGTGCCCTGTGCAGTACTACCAGGATATCCGAAGAGACTTTCCTGATGGAGACTTCCGCTTGTGTGAGCGCGGCCTGCGCCATGCGTTCGTCCTGGATGCGGGTGAAGAGATGGCTAACATGATCACAGGGTGGATCGGTGACGACCTAAAAGGATTATAGTGCTACTTGTATCAAAGCAAACCTGACCACAGACCCTGTATTCCAGTGCAATGCATTCCAGTGCTTGAGGGAAACAGATTTTTCATCAAAATCTTTTAAAAGCTTTTGTTATGGTGCTGAAACTCAATGCTTCTCAGTGAACATTTGAAAATGCACAGATACCGAAACAAGTGGCTACTCTACCCTTAACATCTACATGTCATTACTCAGTTTTTATTAAGATCACAGGCTTAAACAGAGAATTTAGAATTATGATTGTTATGCCACTGAGTGATTGTTCAATCAAGATTTACAAGATTTACAGTAATTGGATTTTCTCTCTAATAGTTAAGAAATAAAACTTACTGCGGCAACCATTATAGCAGGTGTTAAAACACATTTCATGTTTTAATACCATCGTTTTCTGATATTGTTTAAAACTGATTACAAATCAAATGAAAGGACCAAAAAAAGCATGAGTTGTCATTGCAAAAATACATATGGGCTTGTCCCCACTAAAAATATTTCGTCTGTGGTTTAAAGCTGAACTATTTATGCAAAATTAACTTTTTTGTAATTTTTTAGACATTCACATGGCCCTCTTGTGTGTTTATGTGTACAAACTAATTTTCCCCCTAATGTGACCTCATATAAGATGATTCCCTCCCGCTTCTTGTTGCTCGCCCCGTCCAACTCTGCTTAAGATCTGCTGTTCTCTGCTGACGCATGGCTCCGCAGGAGTTCATTTACATAGATTTTAAAATGTTGTTAAGAATGTTAAGAATAAGAATGAAACAGAAGGAGATTGAGGTATCACAAAATGCATCGTCTGAGAGAGTCGAGCTCAGCTGGAGCATTATCAAACCTTGGGGGACCTCTGAGATTTATTTTAACTTGTCAAAGAAATTGTAAAATATGGAACCTTTAATATAAAGGTAATGGAATATTAATGGGTAAACTAGTGTTTAATATGAATCTAAAATAAATTATTGTAAAATATTCAAGTATGTGCAATATCCGTGATGGTGTTCTGTTTATAAATACCTTTTTGATTCATTCTGAACATTTTGAAGGATGGGTATAAAACACCTGTCTAAGAAGTGATGTGGAAAAAAATGTTTTTATAAAGTAATGGGGACTATTAGAGTGATTTATTCAACTATAAATATGTTGTAAGCATGTGTTTTCCATTCCCGGTAAAAACGTAGATCATAAGAAGACCTTAAATGGGGTTTGATTTGGGTTTTTTTTTTTGGTCAAAAATAGAATTTTGGCGTGGTGGCAAGAAAGCAGAACAAGTACATACTGACAGGAGTCAAATATTCCAGGCTGTATAACGGCAAATTAAACCTTTTGAGAACATTGAGTATCTTCATAGATTTCATGCACTTTTCAGTGCAATGAATTCCCGTTCGGTGTATTTGCAGCACTCGCCGTATATTTTCCCTCAAAGCTTATCAACACTCTGGAACAGAGTGGAACAGCCTGTCAAGTAAATTTTCTATACTAGTAATCATGTGGTCAAAAACAGGGCTCTTTTATTTTATTATTTTTTTAAAGAAAAACCTTCTTTTAGAGTTTTCACTGGTGGAACATGCAAGTCACATAAATCATAAAGGATGTCCCATAAACCATCTCATCCTTGTGTTTGGTGTGGCTATATTATTGTCTACTGCACTAGATAATGTTCTTTA
Organism: Clarias laeviceps; assembly: GCA_030014305.1. Classification (NCBI taxonomy): domain Eukaryota; kingdom Metazoa; phylum Chordata; class Actinopteri; order Siluriformes; family Clariidae; genus Clarias; species Clarias laeviceps. Next base: position 19,462,576 of record JAQMYJ010000005.1, read on the forward strand.
GATTTCAACATTGTCACCCCTGAATCAGATGCCACTAACATCCAGCTTAGAATTGTATCTTTTTGACATCAAATATGCTGTCAGTATTAGGGATTTCATGATTCGTAATGAAACGTCCCAGTCAGGAATATCCCATAGGTATCATACTAGTGAACGATACTTGTGTTGGTGAAAAGCTGAACAAATATAGAGTAAAAAATCTCCAGCTGATCCCATCTGTTGGACGTCCCACAGGAAATGTAAACCCTCGTCATGTAAACCCAGGCCTTTTTAATCTCCCTCTTCTGTCTGTTCAGAAAAGAATGACAAAGCCCCTTAATTTGCTTATCCTTGATTTAAACCAGGAGGCAGGGCTAGTTCAGAGAAGGAAATGGAGTAATCCCGTCCGGGTGGATTGAATTGTGGCAAAGCAAACAAGCTTTACTGTTTTACATTTTCAAAGTGGCTCGAGTTTTTGCGGCAATGAAGAATCGGCCCAGATAATATAAATGCTTTTTCCTGCCAAATATCATCTGTAATGGATCAAATTTGTTCCACTGGTCTTTGTTAAGTCTTGTTTTGACGTAGTAGTAGTTACTTCGTGTCCCCTCTTTCAGTTTTTTTGTACCAGTTTAGCGTTATCTAATAAACCTTGATCGAAAAGTGTTATCTATCGAACTGTAATAGTGGGATGTCTTTTCTAGAAATTATCCTTGTTTCTGGTAATAAGTGGATGTTAATTGATGTGTAATTAAATTATTTATGAAGGATTCTGGACGAATTTTATTTCCTGGAACACTTACATTAAATACCTAAAGAATGGAGATTATGGGGAAAACAATACACTTTTGTGATACCTTTTCCCAATAAAAAAAAACATCATTTGATTCAGTACTTCCATATTGTTTAAAGAAGCCACAGAGTCCATGTCATCTAAATATTAAATTAAACATTCTCGTTCTCACAAACTGTATTTTCTTTATGTTATTGAGCTCTCAGTGTTTTACTTTGGCATTGAAGTACAATTTGTTTAATGTTCAAATGATCCAATAAATCCAATATCTCACATTGACGTAAAGAATACCAGTCAAAATCTAACCTTCTAATTCTGTCGTCTTTCCTCGTTTTACTTCTTTCTACATTGTAAAACAATACTGAAAGCATCCAAAATATGCAATAATCACCTTTGAACAGTTGATATTAAGATGTGTCTGCTACGTGTGTTCTGTAAAGCCTTCAGCTCTAATCTGAAGTGCTGTTAATTGATTATTTGTTTTAGGCTGGTAACTCTAAATAAACTACAGCAGAAGTAAGAGGTAAGTTTTGTTCTTGCTTTCCGGGGATGGTCTTCGTGAGAGCCAGTTTCATTATGGTGCTTGATGGGTTTTGCAAATGCACTTGACAATACTGTTCTTGCAAGAACTATTCCAGGCTGGAAAGATGTTGTCTTAAAATAAATGACTGTTATTGTCGTCGTTGTTGTTGTTAATTAATGACATAATTCCATATGTGTATATTCATAGTTTTGAAATCCCCTGAAAATACTCTAAATTGAAAATGTTAATGATGCCTTAGAAATGTAATAATAACTATAAAATAATGCTTTAGAAACATATGAACGGTTAAATTTGTATAATCATATTGAACCATTCATTATGTTGAGGCTACACAGTCTTAAAATATATATTAATGCAGCATGTAAGTAGTCAAATCTCTTTGAGTCACGGCGATATACAAAATGGTGTGAATTAGAGATGTCTCTTTCACTATTTTTGAGAAAACATCACAAGATAAATCTGCTATTGCATCACAATCTTTTGAGGGCATGGACTTAAAAGTGTAAAGTCATGAAGTCAACAAATTTAATAAAACTTCCAATACGCACCCATACACATACAAGCATTAAAGCACTCTGAGCATAGAACTTCACCTAATGCATTATGATTTCCCTGCCCACACTGGACAAAAGTATTTCCTCCCTTTCTGCCTTTTGGAAATATGCTTAGTACAGTTTAATCAAAACAAAAATGCAATAATACTTCTGAAACCAAGGTTGGGACACACATTTAGTAATAGTTTACTTTTATTTGCATGTCTGGCAAAGAATCGCTGATGGAGTCCATTTTTTACCTCCTTATTAATAAATTCTTTGCTTAAATTATGTAATCCATACAGAAATTATGAAGTAAAAAGGGTGAAATGAAAGGAAGAGGCTACGATGTGTGCTTAAATTTGGGTTTGAAATTTGTATAGATATTCACATGTATTTTTTATATATACTACGAAAAATATTTCCATAAGATAAAAATGCATAGCTGTTTACAGATAATTTATAGCTCAATTATGTACAACTCCTTGTATGTTACACGAAAACTCGCACATAGTGCAATGACATTATTCCAATATGGTTTCTGCATTTAAGACATTTGTGGTCAGTCAAAGGACACGCATTACTCTTCATACCGCATTTCTGTTCTGTTTTACATAACGTAATAACGTTTTTATTATATATATTTATATTTATATATATATTTATATATTTTTTTTTTTTTTTTTTTTTTTTTCACGGCTCACAACTATACAGGGACTTAAGAGAACAAGTAAATATAAACACCAAAATAAGGCTAGTACTTCCAAAATTAATATAAACACTGTTTTTCTATTCAATCTCCCATTTAAAACCAACAAAATATAAACGGGGATGGTAAAGTAAAACAGATGTCCGATTCGTACGAAGTGAACATGGTCTAACGTTGATGTATACAGCAAGGTTGCCAAAGTCCTTAGTTGAAGCATAGCACTGCTGTAGGATTTACATTCGGTGTCTGAAAGTACTTGGCCGGCTGAAATACCTCCGCACAATGTCTCGAAAGGCTTTTAAGTTAAAATGCCAAGGCACGAAAACGTAATTCTTGCAGTTTTAAGTTTGACTTCCACCATGGTCCTGAAATAGGACAGCGTACACTTTGTTTAGGACAGATTTGTGCTTAACGACGGTGACATAAGAGCAAAGCATGAGTCCAATGCTAATTCTAAGGAAATCTTATCCTTTATCTTATGATAACTTTCAGATATAACAGAGAACAAGGTTCATTATAATGATGCAAGTTGTTATTCGTTAGCTGTGTGAAAAGGAAATTTGTGATTTGGTTGTAATCGAGGCTGAAAATGTTTATCTCTAGATTTGCACATTCTGGTGTTCCTTTTATTTGACTAGTATTTATTAATTTATTTGAGAAATATTTTTTTAAGTACATTTATTGATTTTTTTTATTATAGTTATTTGTGTTTAACGGCCTTGTTAAATTTTTTCTAATAACCCCATGTTAAACAGCATGAAGCTGTAGTCTATTTGTGACAAGTGATATGTAAATAGTAGTTACTTAATATTATCATTGTTATTATTACAATTAATAATAGCAATAATAATAACAACAATAATAATAATATTAGTCTAGATATGCATTAAGGAGAGAGATCTGATGTCACTCTTTTATAGAATTTATTAACAGGCCAAAAGATTATTCATATATATGTATATTCAATAAGTATACTCACGGCTCACAATGCTTCCTCACTATGTGCCTCTGTTCCTTTCATTATCCTTAAAAACCCTGATAAATGTCAACCAAAATGTTTTCTCCCCCTGACAAAACGAATTGTCTTTACTTACATAAAAACGGAATAAAACAAGACTGTTATCAAAACCAGCAGAACTCGCACAACACTGAGCTCACTAGGTCAGGCCGATCATAAGGCACACAGCAGTTATTTGATGGCTGCATCTTGTCTATTTATGCTGAAATGCTGCGGTTTATAATGCAACCATTTACATATTGCTTTTCTTATGCATCACAATATTCCAAAGTCTTAGTCAAAGTATTATTATTATTATGTAAAGTTATATGTATCACAGGGATTACAGAATTTGGTGTTGAATAATTTGAAGCCAATTTAATAGGCTAATTCATCTGTCGTGATTCCAGGTGTAAAATGTGAAGCTGCATTCAGGAGACTGTGCTTGATGGGAATGTTTATTCTAAAATAAATTGAAAATAAGGACAGCAGAGACAAGAAAAAGCAAACCGACCTACACATGAAGTTTGACCTGACGAGAGGGTTGTCACACAGAAGTGCACAATGCCAAGAATCATTTTGGCTTTGGCTCTCGAACCTCTTTTTTTCCCCAGGTCCCGAAGTTGAGTGAAGTCATTTACCTCTTACACATGTGGACATCATGAATAACACAGTAATTGTATCTCGTCCCACAGATGCCAAGTGGGGTGTCCGAAAAGCTTATTTGTTTTGTAATGAGTTTGGTTAAACACAATTCTTAAACTACTTGACGTGATTAGGATTTTGACTGGAACAAATAATGACTGACGTTCCTAGCAACGTATGCTTTGTGACTTTCCTTCTGTGGGCCAGTCAAACACTTATACATTATGCTGAGAAAAGGAAGCGAGATGTCACCTCGTGGGAGCATCAGCTGTGTGTGGGTTACCTTAATATAAAATTCAGAACTGTCATACTCAATAAATCACCCAACGAGTCTCTTGATTATAAAAACAACCCATGCTCCAACTGGAATAACACATTGCACCGTACAGAAAAAAGTCAAAACCTCCAACACTCAGACAAGCATTGCTGTCACTGATTAAGGTCACTTTTTTCTTTCTCTTGTTTATAGTTTTAAATATTTTATAAAAATTCTTATGAATGTTTTCTTCAGCTTTAGCTGACTGTCAGACACAGCACTTCCGCTCTTAGACTTGCATGGAATCTCTGACAGACTTGGGAATTCAGAACAGTTCAACATTTTCTCAGTCACTGTGAGCAGGCTTGAGTGCTCCATCATTCCGTTTACATTATCAGGATGCAGTGTTATTTCTGGAATTTCTGGTCTTACTTTTTTCCTGATTAAGGAGGTGTTTATTTTGTTGGAGAATTTAGTATCTTGCATAGAGAGCTGTTCTGCATTTTTACCCACTGGGTTTTCAGCCCATTTTTACAGACACTGTTAAAAATGCCCTGTTGAGCACAACCTCTTGTCTCTTGGTGTCCACTACACCCCATGCATGTGCGAATACACTTATCCATTGTAGTGATTGCTAAAATATTTTTGCACTAATGCTCATTTCTGTGAGGCTGGCAGTGCTGCATTTGAGGTTTCAAATCAAGGGCTGTAGTCCAGCCCAATTTCATGCTGCTACCTGCAGCCACAGCTCTCCACCACCATGTCCTCATACTGCTTATACACCACATTATTTCCGGCGTCAATGTACAGGATGCTGATAGGGCTGAGCTTGGACGGCACACAGCAGCTGGGCGGTGTTGACTCTGGATCCATTGAGTTCATGAGCGTCTGGATGATGGCATGGTTGGTGGGTTCGAGGTGCGAGCGCAGAGGGAAGTCACATGCACCTTCGCAGTGATATGCATCGTAGTCCAGTGGTGCAATGATCCAGTCATCCCATCCCAGCTCTTTAAAGTTGACATGGAGAGGTTTGCGGCTGCAGCGAGTCCTCCTCCTGCCACCTCCTTTGCCACCTCCGCCTGTTCCACCTGCCGCAATTGTCCCCCCGCCCCCTGCTGTCCCTGCTCCTCCAGAGCGGCCTGATAATGCGGTCCTCCTCTTCTGGCGGGGCCTGGGTCTAGCACGACCCTCAGAGCTCCGATTGAGCATGTGCATGGCTTTCATCTTTTCACGGATCTCTCTGAACAGATTCTCTTTCCTGCGAGTGCGGGAAAAGGCGACAAGCAAAGCCCTCTCATTCCTGTGCTGCCCCTGTGTACCCAAACCAAAAAAAGCAGGAGAGACCACCTCATTTGTTAAGACTGAGACAACAGCTATGCTGAAACACGCATATCTGCTGTCTTGAGTTGTCCTGTGCACCCTATGGTGGACTCTCAAAGTAGTTCCAATGTTGAACACATCCCAAGTGCTCAAGGTGGTATCCAGAATGTTGATGGTTTTAGAAGTGAGCAGTAGAGGCTTGCCTGACGAGCCCGTAGAGGAGCAGCTATAAAGGAGTAGGTGGTATAGGTTTCCTTTAGAGGACCGTAATTTCTCCAAATCAGATGGCACCTTCCGCAACACCCGCAGCTCAGCCTCCACTAGTTCTTCTGTTCTCGAGAGACCCGCAAGGTCAAATACATACTGCTGGTGGGACTCAGCTGATGGCTCATCTGTAAGTACAAAAAAACCAAAATAAAATCAACAACAAGAAGATGAACAGTTCAGTCTTAGACATTCAAATATGTACTGCCTGGGAGGAATTTCAATAATGGTTCAATGTTAATTTAACTTCAACAGTGCTTACAGGAGCCATCTGTCTGGGGTAGAAATCTCACATTCCTTGGCCCGTTGTGAGCAGTCCACCAAATAGCCGAAAATGCCATACCGACACTGTCAGCTCTTCTCTTCAAAGAGAATAACATTTAGGGGCCTGGAATGGATTCTCCAAATGCAAGGCACACAACACCAGCCAAGGCCAGGTGGAGAGTGTTGGGTTGACCTGTCAGATTGCCTTCTGACAGGTCAACCTTTGTCCTTGGCAGCATCTCCTAGTTGTGCAGATTGAATGTGAAAAATGCATGCTGGGACAAACTAAGAGCTCATGGTCTCCAGCAAAGCCCTCCTCTCCCCTTCTTCTATACTCCTCAAGAGGAGGCTGTACATTTAAGAGGAGTGGTTGGTGGCCTGGGAACACAATTAGATGTCAGCCATTTGGGTTGAACACCTCCAACCACCATTATAACTACTAGAAATCACCTAGACCTAGTTTTCTGAAAGCATCTAAGTGTTAACCTCTGGAGAGTGCCTAAATGTGATTCCCGTTCGAACATCTCATGATGATCTTTGTGCTACGCTATTTTTCTCATTAAGATGTTTTCCAAAGAGATCCATCATAAGCCTATGTCGCAGTATGCCATCCGTGACTGAAGCAATGCAGACAAGAGCTTTGCTAAGAGGGACCAGATCCAGCAAGTAAAACAAGTTTCAATGTTGACGTCTTGACATCTAACTCAACCGTAGAAGCCAGAACACTGTGCAACCTGAGACGCAGACCACAGTTTCATGGTTAAAACATGAAGGGGATTCTTCTAATATGAGTGGGTAGCACGAGAACCCAAGGCCAGATCTGGCTATATCGTGTTGACTGCATATCACGAGACAGAACTAAGAAAAGCAAGTAATTGCAAACAGTTAAGCATCTGCTGTGAGCAGCAACACAACCTGGGCTTGGCCTGTGGTCCTCAAGAGGAGCAAAAAGGACAGAGGCATCCAGTGTGAGCTGCGTCTCGGACCTGTATCTCACACTCAGAAAAAGGACCACTATTAAAAGGAAAGGTGAACCTAGGCCAAAACATCCTCTTCTAAAGGTAACATATGCTGGCCAGGCACAACAATGACATAATCTAAAAAAATGTTGTGAAGAGACAGTCTGGAAATGAGTGTTCATTCCAACTCCCCTACTTTTATTTTGGTCTTGAACATGCAGACTAATTTGTGCTCAAGAATTTTCTGGGCCTCTGAAACCAAGGGGGCCGTAGAGGTAAATTATGTCAGTGGATGATGTATGCAATACAAATTGATAATTGAATTGTGAAAAGATTTCCAATCATTTCTAAACAAAAAGGACTGCTGATTAAAAACAGTATTGTATTTTCTCTTAAAATCATAAGATTTAATTTAGTAGTATCTTTCTGATAATTCTATATTATCACATAATATTATTATCATATTATAACAATTAGATAACATTTTACAGGACAGACAGGAGAGGAGGCTTTGACCTCCTCATTGCTCCAGTCCCCTTCATTACACCAAGGACAGCGTTCTAGCCCATACCACTCAACTTCGTTTTCTTGTGTAGAGTAATGACCCACTGAACCAGGAGGTATTTTGTAAAGTCACTATTGTATGCGATAATGTGTATTTGACCATGAGTTTTGAATTAAGTGTTTCTGTCTTTATCAGCAACACCTGGCCACAGATCGCACGCTCTTTCCGAGCATTCGGCTCAACACGCCAGTGAACTTTATCTATCACAGATGGTGGAGGTTAGACACATTAAAGCCCACGATTTTAGGTGTTGTTTGAAATCATTTATTTTAAAAGCGTAAACACCAGGAAAATCTAAAACTGGTAACAATTTGTTCCTGAAAATGTCAGGCTTTAAAATAAAGAGTTACGACCATGTCCACGTAAAATCCTAAGAATTTTTTTTTTATGATATGCTGCTGCCATAATAATAATAATAATAATAATAATAATAATAACTTGCAATTAGATTACTTAATTTTAGGATTGTGTCATTCTTAATTTCAGGATTGTGTCGGTAATATAATTTCAATAATATTATTATTCAAAGCATAACTGAATAATTGCTTTGCATTTGCGCATTAGCCCTTTTTATTATTAAAATAGAACATCGACCTATAGGTTACTGTGGGAGAAAAAACACGAACAATAACATAACATGAGACTATATGTAATTCGGGACTGCATAAAGTGACAAGTGTTCCTAAATGTGTTAACAAGCCACCGACCACAGAACTTCACAAGTACCTGTACTATACAATTCAGAGACACTAATTAATTTCAAGGCAATTGCATGCACATAATGTAATGTAAGAACATATAAGGGTTGTCGCAGGGATCTAAGGAATATCAGTAGGATAACATCTGGAACGGCGGTGCATCTTAAAAAGGAGAATGCACTCGTTTCTGTTTTTGTGATTATAATTAACTTTAACATCAACTCACTTATTATTTACTGAAAGAAAGAAAGAAAGAACATATCTAACTTGTTCACATTAAACCCAGTGCTCATTAGTTCTGAGTGATGAGCGTCCCTCACCTTTGCTCTGGTCCACGAAGCTGGTGACTGTGTTGGCGCGTCTCCTCGTGCGCGTCGCGCTCCCGTAGCTGCTCGTGCGCTCGAGCTGCGACTGCGTCCTGTACAGGTTGAGCATGTAGTCCGGCACGAGCACCGCCGAGCCGTTCCGCCACACCGCGCGCGAGCCCAGCGCCACGGCCTCGAGCGCGCTCCCGAAGAACACGGCTAGCCACAACCAGGGAGCGCCGCTCTTCCTGCCGCTCATTTTCACTACACTCTGGCCCACAGCGGGGGAACCTGACCGATAGTGGTGACTCGAGGAACTCCCCCTTTCGGTCTTTAAATTGACTTAATAGCTCGATTCGGCCTGAATATGGTGTATAAGGGAACGCCTGTTGCGCTGCGCACTGCCAGCGCCCCCACAGGCAAAACGAAAGAACTGCCCCAATAGCGAAGTCTAAAACTTGGACTTGCACTGAAAAGTTGTGGTTCATTTTGGTCAATAATTGTCTTGTAATAGTGTGTACTGAATGGTGCACTCAGATGCTTTTTATTATTGTCACTACATGATATTCTTGCCTTTACCTGATAATGTGTATAAAGTATACCTTTAAATTATATGACTATAATTTGTTTTTCAAGATAGGCTTTAAATGTGCACAATATGTAGCCTACATTTATAGGCCCAGGATTAAAAATGTACACTAAATGTACAAATGGTTTATCATTGAGCAGCACCACCCATGAAGATGATTTAGTATCACTTTTTTTTTGTGTGAGACTGACTGAATAACTAGGATCAATGACTAACCTTGTTTAAAAATTAAAACCCTTTTTTTTATTGATTTATTTTTACAGTCCATTGACTTGAACAACTAAAAACCTTCACAAGTTTATTGACAAAAAAAGGTTGATGGTAAATATACAGTACCAGTGAAACGCTTGAAAACATCTATTTATTCAAAGTTTTTTCTTTATTTTTAATTAATGTAGAACAATAAGGAAGACATCAAAACTAACTTTAAAATACAGGACAGAATAACAGAATACAGAATACAAAATACACATACAGAATTATGGGGTAAACAAAGTATATATATAATAAGCATTTCACTGTTGGTTGTTAAACTTTTTCCTCATAATGTTTCAACACTGGTCCTTGAGAACCTTAGAAAACGGTATGCATCAATTTTCCAGGCTGATGGTTCACTTTTAAACTTTTTCATGCTTGGATGTCTGCGTTCCGTACTCTGCTGTTTACTCTCAGACTCATAGTGATAAATCCATGTCTTGTCACCAGTAATGATTCTCTTTGAGAAATTTTTACCTTAGTATCGGTATCCAAATTTTGTTTCCAGATATCCAAACACATAGGACAACAGAAGTTTTAATATAAATGGAGTGCAGATCATTTTTTACTTAACCTTGAGTGTATATACAGTACTGTGAAAAAGTATTTCCTTTACTTTTTCTTTTTCGGCATAATAGTCATGCAAACAAATTTTTATATTACACAAAGATAACCAGAATAAATATAAAATGCAGTTTTTAAATGATGATTTCATTTATTAAGGGAGGTTCAAACCTGTCTGGCCCTATGTGAAAAGTTATTACCCCTAAACTTCCATAAATTAATAAGTAATGGTTGTGCCTGCTTGCTGGCAATAAATGCAATCAAGTTTTTGCAATAACTGGCAATTAGTCTTTCACATCACTGTGGAGGAATTTTGGCCCACTCTTTTCACAATTGTTTGGAGGGGTTTTTCAGAATTGTTTGGCCACACTGGAGGGTTTTCGAACGTGAACAGCCTGTTTAACGTCATGCCACAGGACTTAAGTCTGGAATATGATTAGACCACTTGAAAACCTTAATTTGTTTTCTATTTTCTTTTAGCCATAAAGAGGTAGACTTGCTGATGTGTTTCGCATAAATGTCCTGCTACATAACCCAAGTGCGCTTGAGATTGAGGTCACAAACTGATGATCATTAAACTACCACCACCATGTTTCACTGTTGGTATGATTTTCATTTTATGAAATGCTGTTGGTTTTACAACAGATGTTATGGCACACACACACTTTTGAAACTTTTGTCTCAACACTACACAGAATATTTGCCCAAAGGTCTTGGGGATAATCACAAGTTGTCGAATTTTTTTTATAGCAAATATGAGACGAGCCTTTGTGTTCTTTTTGTTCAGCGATGGCCTTCGCCCTGGAACTCTCCCACTGATGCCGTTTTTGCAGAGTCTCTTTTTTACTGTTGGATTATGAACACTGAAATTAACTGAGACAACTGATGCCTGCTGTCCTTTAGATATTGTTCTGGGTCTGGGATCTTTTAAGAACTCCTGGATGAATCGTTTTTGTGCTCTTGGAGTCATTTTGGTAGGCCGGCCACTATTTGTGGATTGTGGCTCTCACTGTCAAAGTTCATTTATGATTTGGCAATAACTTTTTTCATATAGTAGATTTTTCATATAGCCAAGTAGGTTTGGACAGCATTTTTCCCTTAAGAAATGAAATCATTACACAAAACTGCATTTTGTCTTTACTTACGTTATCTTTGTGTAATATAAAATTGTTTGATGATCTCTATCATCTGTGTTACAAATATGAAAAAGGAAGGAAGGGTACTTTTTTCACGGCACTGTAGACAATTTAATACCCCTTTTTCTGAGACTATGTAATGTGTGAGTCCTGTAGGATAAATGACTAACCACATTTAAAAATGACCTTTACAGTCCATTAACTTGAATAACCTAAAACCTTCCCAGGTTTATTGACAAAAAGAATGATGTTATGCATACAGTACCAGTCACACGTTGGACCACATATTTATTCAAGAGTTTTCCTTTATTTCTAACTTTTTTTTATGGTAAACAGAAAAGGCTTTATATATTAGTTAGAGAGAGAGAGAGAGAGAGAGAGAGAGAGAGAGAGAACATAAATGAGTATTTGTATCCAGACATTTGAGTAATACTGTACGAAGGGAAATTGGTTTGGAAATATGTGGAAAGAATTGTTTGCGTTACAAAATGTATACTGAACCTCTCTCAGCTCGTGGTCTTGACCCATGATCTATAATCTCTGTCACGTCTACACGATGACCGCTAATGATCGGGTTCGGCGCTGTTCACTATTTTTATGTGCGTATGTCGCCCTCTACTGTTAAACCGCAACATCGCAGTTTATGCCTGTAAAATGAATATACAGTATGTAGCCGCCGAATGTTGCACTCACCAATCGCTTTATTAAAACTCGTTACTAATACTGGGTAGGGCGTTGTGACCAGTCCTCCACAATGTTCAACGTGTTGTGCATTCTCAGATGCTTTTTCTGCTCACCTCAATTATACAATGGTTATATGAATTACTCTAATCTTCCTGTCAGCTCTAACCAATCTGGCCATTCTCTGTTGACCTCTGATATCAACAAGACACTTCTGTCTACAATTTGTGCTCACTGCATGTCTTTCATTATTGCACCATCTTAAGGAAACTCAAAAGCATTGACATCATTTCCCCCTTATTCTGAATGTTGGTGTGATCAACATCTAAACTCCTCGTCTGTATCTGTGCGATTTTGTGCATTGCACTGCTGCTACATGGTTGGCTGATTAGATAAATGCATGTATGCATAGGTGTACAGGTGTTCCTAATAAAGTGCTCTCTGAGTTTATATACAAAAATAATGAGTTGGATAAAATTAAGGAACAGTAACCAGATCTCACAACCCAACATGATGAGTTATTTTTCTTGTATGTAATTTAATTTTATGAGGACTGTAAGTAAACAGGTTATAATGGTGATGTATGGCAGAGCTCAGAGGAAGAAGAAAACCCTTAGGTTCCAGTAAATAGCCATAATATTATGTTAGTATTATAGCTTGAGAGGTGCAGTTTTGTTCATTAAAAAATTATTCCAATTTAGATAACATGAATTATTTGTATTTAAATTATACTGCTGTTGCATCATTGTAACAAGCTACAGTGTTTTGAAGACTTCCAATGATTAACACAAGAACATTATAGAATTAAGAAAATTATATAATGCCAATCCAGAGCTGACAATGCCAGCTGCCAATTCAGCTATGAGTGCCAGCATTACATGGAAAGTTGAACAAGTATACATTATTACAATTATGTTTTACAATTTTGCTTTTACATAGATTTATTTTAGCATATAGGTTGTTATCTTGGTGGTGCTGTAAACCAGATTGGCAAAGAGCTTTCTGATCTCATGGGCCATGTGCTTTGATCAACTCCGTAGTTGAAGGGTGGCCGCTATTGAATATAGCAGTTGCACCAGTGCTAGCTGCAAATGTATGAAAGAATTTCCCTGTCTGCACCTGACCTACTAGCCAATCTCATATTACCAGCTTTAGTGAGAACCTGAAAACCTGACACATATGTACAATACACAAGCAGTACATGGTTAAGGCTCTAGATTACTGATTAAAAGGCAGAGGACTCAAGCCCCAGCACTGCAAAGCTGCCACCACAGAGTCCTTGAGCAAGGCCCTCAACCCTGTTTGCTCTAGGGGTGCTGTATGCTGGCTGGGAAATGAGAAAAAAATTATTTGACTGTGCTTGCACATTCGACATTACAGGCAACAAATAATTGAAACTTAGTGTAAGCCTTGCACTAAGGTCAAATTTGGTGGTGACCAGTGCGTGTAAGAGCATGCTCTGCGCTACAGTGTCTAACCCTATTCAGCCTCCTGGCATTTTAGGGGTGACTATCATGGCTGGAATGGCTGGTCTCAATAGTAAGATACTTTGTATAAAAGCATATTTTAATAAGCAACTTAAAAAGTTATTAATATTATTATAAAGACAAACAATACTTTATGGACTACTAAAGTGACTATATATAATAATACTACATTATTATTAGTATAATAATAATAAAATAATAATTAATAATTGATACACTATATTATTATTGTTATTATTATTACAGTATTATTATTATTATTATTTTTTTTTTTTTTTAGAAATTCTATTCAAATTTGCATGCCCAGTCAGGTTTGAGAATTGCAGTTTCCATACATTTGCTTTAAGCTATTTTCTTATTTATCTGTTTATATGGTTTAAAACTAATATTCATATTCACTGTTTATTTTCAATGGTTCTTAATTCATATAATGTGGTAGGGATTCTTGTCCTATTGATTTAGCTCCCCTAATTCATATGCCTTTATACCTTGATTTCTCAGTATAATCCACTGCTACACTAATGCACTTATTTCACTAGTGCTTGGATACCATCAGGGTAGAAAGTTGTCTGTGTTGGACGTTGGAGTTATGATCAGACTGGAGCTCCCAGGAACTCCTTTAATCACCCAAACATGTGGACATGCCTTGGAGCAAGGTCAGAACTGTACAGAGAATATGGAAATAATTCCCAGCCAAGTGTACAAATGATGTTGTTGAATGATTGTGTGAACAGTTCCCACAGACTGATGCGTGTCTTCCGCAAGTTAGTAACAAGTTATCTATTGATTTTCAAGGAGCAGGCGTTTCACACACTGAATGTTCATGGGAACAACTGAAATAGGCTCTGAGCCATCTCGACCAGGCTCATCATTCCTGGATGTACAGCCTAAAACATTTGCACCTTTCAAATATTTTACTGAGGCCAAGAGTCTCATCTCTGTATTGTGCTTGAAGTCTTCTGTAAATTAGTTTCACGCCTTCATTCATGATCAGTTTCATCAGTCCATGTTTTTCTTGAACATCCCTTGATATTATCAGTGTGTTTGCAAACAGGATCCCCATTGCACTTTTTTTCCACTTCACAATTTATTGTTTTTACCATAATATCTTCCTCAGCCTCTTGCAGAAGCCAGTATAACACAACTGTATATTTGGAGCTTATGCGTGTTGACTATTTTATCCCCTTGGAATATTTATTAAACAGATCTATTGTCTTAATACCCTTTATGAACTCTCTCCCTTTATCTATAATGCATCTTATTGGAAAATCCAGGCTATGTCCTTGCAATATGGAGTCCCTTGCTTGATTTTATCTGGATTTATGTTTTGCTTGCTCTGAAAAAGTCAAGCGTAACATTTTTTACAGGTTAAAAGGTTTGTACAGGTTAACATCTATTTTATTCAACTTTATCTAAAGTATGCTGCAACTTCTGTATCATCTGCAAATAAGGAAATAGTGGTGCTGGTGAAACTTTCCATTTGATGTGTCAATCAGCTGACTACAGTGTGTCATATGATCATGTGATGTTTAAAATCATAGTCATATGACTTTTCTGTCAAAATAAAAGCTTGTATGAGATAAAATATATAAACTTACTCTGACCCTATAGAAGTGTGACCTAAAAAAAAATTGTACTCTACTCACTCACTCATCGTCTGTACCACTTTATCCTCCAGGGTCACAGGGGGCCTGGAGCCTACTGCAGGGGACGGGGTGCCTACTAATCACAGGGCGCACATACACATACACACAATCACATACTCATTCACACACTACAGGCAATTTGGGAATGCCAATTAGCCTAATCTGCATGTCATTGAACTGTGGGAGTAACCTGGAGTACCTGGAGAAACCCACCAAGCACAGGAAGAACATGCAAACTCCATGCACACAGACCCTGAGGTGGGAATTGAACCTGGAACCTGGAGGTGCAAGGCGACAGTGCTAACCACTAATCCATAGTGCCACCCCATTACTATACCAAAAAAGTGAACTATACTAAAAAAAAAAAAAAAAAACGTCTTTGTTTTGCATGCATGAAAAAATCCTCAGAAGGTTCTGCAGGATATTCAGTAAAACTAAGCAGCTAATTTCCTTATAAAACTGCACAAATAGAATCTGAGATTATATTTTGAGCAAAGGGTCATCACATCAATTATTGATTTTTTTTATTAATTACTTGTACTGCTTTTTATAGTCTGCTAGAGGTACCATTACCTGCGAATAGAGTGTGTGGTCAACTCATCTGCCTGTCCTATGCACCATCGCTGTAGACGTGCCGCAGTCTGATGACGCTGCCTACTGTTATATTGTGTGAGGAACACCTACACCAGCTAAACAAACACTGAACAAATAGAATTTCTGTTTTATTACATTAATTTCTTTGAAAGTTGATTTTTTTTTTTTTTTACATAACTACTCTACAGCAGTTATCACAAAAATGTAAACACACATATACCCACATACACAGGCCTAATATAGCAGAACCAGTCTATTTACTAGCATCCTTTTTTGAAGGCGGAGGAAAACCAGAGAACCCACAGAAAACCCTCCTGATGGACGCTACATCATCTAAAAGTGCATTCACACAAAATCACACTAGCTTGAATTGAAAGTCTGAATGTCTGAAATTTCTAACTTGTGTCAGACCCTACGCAACCACTACGCACTTTTACACTCTTTTTCTTTCTTGTAGAACGTCTTTGAAAAAAAAAAAAAAAAAACAAAGCTCAGGAAACAAACTGCTAGGTCAAATCTGACGTTTCACAGTAGAGCGTTTTATTCAGAACTTTTATTTTGAAAGGACAAGAATTGGATTGTGGCCAGGCGTCGCAGGGATCATACACAAAGCGCAGGAGTGTGTGTGTGTGACACACAGCAGTGATTGTGTTTGCTGTTTATGTTGTTTGTTTACACCAGGACAATGCGGTAGGAGCATTATTGTCGTTTATTATTAAAAATTTAGTCTTTAAGAAAAAGCTGTAGGATTGAACTGGTTTTAATAGCAGTTAAAGTCGCTCAGACACACAGACCGACCTTCAGTTATGAATAGTGCAGATTCAGTTGAAAGAAATATGTGAATTAATTATTTTTTGTGTAAATGATTCCGTTTTTAATGACAGGGTGCTGTGTGTCCTCCTGCTGGGTGTGTGGCTTGTCAGTGGGGAACATCTAGAGCTCGACCAAGTTGTACTGTAAGCTTTATTTTGAAATAATGTCTCCTCCAACAGTGCACGTCCTCACCCTCTAATAATATTGAATGCATTTAGTTTGATTTGTTTGATTGTAACTAAGTGTGCATTTGTATGATTGTACATCAGCGTGCCAGAAGATTGGACCCATGCAGGCAGAGTGGCTCTTCAGGAGGAAGTGGAGCTCACTTTTGCTCTCAAGCAGCAGAATGTGGACCGACTTCATGAACTGCTGCAGCTCGTGTCAGACCCGGATTCACAGCAGTATGGTACTGAGACACATCATGTGTTAAAGTTTTAAACTTTACATTCCACCTCATATCTCATGCACCCTTTGTCCTGCACAGGGAAGTATTTGACCTTGGAGGAAGTGGAGTCGCTGGTCAGGCCATCTCAGCTGACCGAGAAAGCCGTGTGGACGTGGCTGCAGGGTCATGGGATCCGAAATTGCCGCACTGTGCAAACACGAGACTTCTTGCAGTGCACTATGACTGCTCAGTAAGCTTTTTCATTGAACTTTGTTAGACCACAAATGCACACACAGCATGTGTACAATAAACCTCTTTTTTAATTCATTTTTTTATAGGATTTAAACCCCATGTACTCTCTGTTTCTCAGAAAACATTCAGCCTTTAGACAAAAACAACAACTAATGATTACATTTCAGTATGGCTGTGTTTGTATCTGTAAAAAGTGAGGAAATAAAAAAAATTAAAAATATATGTTTATTTATAATATTTATAATGTCATAATCATAAACTTTTGGTCATAGAGCAGCATGGCAGTGTTGTGGTTAGCAAAGAGGTCTCACATCTCCAGGGTCATGGGTTCAATTCATGCCTCATTTAGCATGGAGTATGCATGTTCTTCCCGTGCTTAGTGGGTTTCCTCTGGGTTAGCATGCATTTGTATGCATGTACTCTACACCTTGCCTTTTGCCCTAAGTCTTCTGGGATAGGCTTGTGGGTACAGGGTAACCAGTATAGATGATTAATGTTAGTCACAGATACTTTTACTAAAATAGATAAATAAAGTTTCTATCTCTCAAAGGAAATCATCAAACTAACAAACATCCAATAGCAAGGATAGTAATAGACATGTAGTTGCACTAGATCCTTAAACCATGCTTCAACTGTGACTAAAAAGACAACAAAATATACAAGAGGGCCCTCCACATAGGGCTGACATCATAGTCTTTGGGCTCTCAATATATAATATACAAAGAAAAATATATAAAAAGGCAAATAAGGATGGATAATCAGTGACAAACTATGATTGAAATGCACAAATACTGAGACATGGCAATTAAAAGTGACAGCAGTGCAAAAAGTAAGTGATGCAAGGCTGAGATAATGAAGGTCATGTAGATTAGGGTACACAATGAGTGATAGAATGTAAATATATGAAATCTGCATAAATCCATCTCATTCCAAGGCTTTTTATCATGACTTGCAGTTTTAGCTGCAAAGCAAACCACATGATTATATTAATAGCTTGTTTTTAAGCCTGGTGCATGCTTTATTGTACACTGGAGGTCTTGCATAGCCCTGTACCCTACGCTGTCACCTACAATACATAACCCTACGCGATCACCTATGCCTGATGTGCAGCTCTCGGCGCACTTGGTGTCTTTAACTGTGATTGGTCCACCTGGTTGCATTGCATTTCTGGCAGCTTCTACTCTTCCATTTTTAAATCGAGTTGAACAGTCTACTGATTCTCTCCTCCAATATACTGTATCATTTCTGTGTTCCAGTAATTTCAACTTTGTTCTTTTCTCAGTCTGCCTTTGTTTTTGTTTTTTTTACTTGCTGCATCATGTTTTATTCCTTCTCTAACAAGTCTTCTTTTTCATTATAAGTAGGTTAGGACTGAAACTTTAACAGTTTCTTTAACTTAACAGTTCTCAGGGCAAGTAAAATGTTGAAATTCTTGTCCATGGTATTTGATACTATGTTTATGAATATATGACACTGGTGTGATGGAAAGATTAGGTTTAAAATGCAGGAATTTATGATCTCCTTCTCTCTCACTCTCTCAGGGTGGCAGAAACTTTGCTTCCTGGAACCGAATTTCATCGTTACAAGAAAGGAGATCAGACTATAATCAGGTCGTCGTCTCAGTACTCAGTTCATGAAGATGTGTTTGAGCACCTGGACTTTGGTTAGTGAGGATTTATTATTTCAATCACTGACTGTACTAAACTTGGACTGACTGCAAGTTTAAAGTGTCAAATTGGCTTGAGATTCATAAAACTGCTGATAGCTGTGTATTTAATAAACAGTATTTATAAATAATAATAGTTGTCACTTTTTGAAGACATCTGTTATTGTTGAATTTTACATTCTAAGTATACATGTGATGTAATCGAGTTGATTTTTCACTCTTCTTTCAGTGGGTGGAGTGCTGCGCTTTCCAACGAGTGGTAAAGAAATCAGTAAGGCCTGGGAAGGGCCTAGGCAATCTGGAAAGGCTTTTCATTTGGGTGTGACTCCTACAGTCCTAAGAGCTCGATACAATCTGACTGCAGCTGATATTGGTCACGCTGCTAACAACAGCCAAGCAGTGGCACAGGTACGCCAATCAATTCATTCTCTTTGAGTCTGTTTTGATGGCTAAGGAGAAATCATGGATTGGTTAGAAATTGCAGTTCTATGGTGGTTAATGTTTCGGGCCATGTTATTTACATTTATGTATTGCATTAAAAAAAAATAATAATAATAATAATACAATAATTTTTTCCCTTACTCTTCATAGTTCTTGGAGCAGTATTACCATCCGGCAGACTTGGCCGAGTTCATGAGCATATATGCAAGAGGCTTCAAACACTTGACAGAAGTTGAGCGAGTGGTGGGCACACAGGGAGGAGGAAAAGCAGGCCTGGAAGCCAGTTTAGATATAGAATACATCATGAGCACTGGAGCCAACATCTCCACATGGGTCTTCACCAACCCAGGTAAGGAAAAATGGGTTATGGAACTACCTGCTTTGTTTTTGTAATGGTCTGTTTATCTGACGTTAATTCCAACCGAAACGCAATCTTTAATTCAACCTTTTGATGTTTTTATGTAAACCCATTAGATCAACTATTTCATGAAGTCTTGCTTTTTGAGCAGTCCATGTGACGACATCTTCATAACCGTATGAAACTGTGTGACTAAAAATGTGCTACTGTGTATAAGTCTTATGACAACATTTTTTTTTGTTCCAGGTCGACATGAGACCCAAGAGCCATTCCTTCAGTGGATGCTGCTGCTTAGCAACATGTCTGCCGTGCCATGGGTGCACACAATCAGCTACGGTGATGACGAGGACAGTCTGTCCACTGCCTATATGAACCGCATCAACAACGAGTTCATGAAGGCAGGGCTCAGAGGAATCTCTATGCTGTTTGCATCTGGTAATGAAATTTATGAACTGCATTATTTATATTAAAAAAAAGTGCCAACTAAAATAGACCAGGCATCTGGAGCAGTTTGGCTATTTGTCAACATTTATTGTTTTATAAATATCTGTGTTATTTTTAAAATAGGGGACAGTGGGGCTGGCTGTTGGCACTTGACCAAAGAAAATGTGTTCAGGCCGAGCTTTCCTGCTTCCAGGTGATTGTCTTTTTTTTTTTTTTGTGTTGTACCGCAATGGTTTGCCTTGAAGATTTCAGTTTAGTTGGATTTATCACTATTGACAACTGATCAGTGCATATATTGTATTTCTAAGTTGCATTTATGATCTGTTGTATTAGTTTCAAGTTTAAAGGGGTCTTCTTTTCTTACTCCACATTTTCAGTCCTTATGTGACCACAGTGGGTGGGACATCCTTCAAGAATCCTTTCAAACTCACCTACGAGGTCACAGACTTCATCAGTGGTGGTGGCTTCAGTAACGTATTTGCAATGCCAGACTATCAGGTAACCATCCATAAGCTGCCTGACACCACCGTAGGTGACTTGTTTAAAGTTTAAAGTGAAAGTACTTTTTTATTTTTTTTTACAAAATAAAAAGTTTTATATAAATAGTATTTTATATCTGTTTATTCTTATTAAAAAAAAATAAAACAGTATAGGTTCTCTGGTTTAAAAACCAGTACAACTAATTAGTATCTATAGATGTTGTGCTATGTGATTAGGTTTAACAAAGTTAACAAATACAGACTGTACATCCCAAAAAATTTACTGTCTAATTAATATGCGTAAGAATAAATACTGACTTTCATATGTGATATCTGAAGGTTGGTGCAGTGAGTGCATATTTGAAAGGCGCAAAGTTGCTTCCTCCAGAGTCTTACTACAACCGCAGTGGAAGATCCTACCCTGACATGGCAGCACTGTCAGACAATTACTGGGTCGTTACCAACCTTGTACCCATACCATGGGTATCTGGAACCTCGGTTAGTAAAGAATCTACATTTATTTACTCACCGGTCACATTATTAGGAATATGCATGCAATTTTCCAATCAGCCAGTTTTAGTAATGCAGTTTTACTAATGCATAAAATCATGCAGTTACAGGTAAGGAATTGTTTATTGTTCACATCAAACATCAGGCTGTGGCACACAAACTGTTTTAGATTGTTGTGCATAAAAATCCAAGACCAGCAGTTTCTGAAATGGTCAAACCAGCCTGTCTGGTGCTGAACATTAACTGCATAGCGCTTGATATGTATCTGCTGCTGCCACATAACTGGCGGATTGAGTAATGGCACAAATGAGCAGGTGCGAGCGTGTGTGCGCGAGCATGAGCATGTTGTGCATTGAATTGATTTCCTCATGCCCTTCCCCTCAGTTCATATCAACCTTGATTAATCAAGTTTATGATTAAGCTAGATGAAACTGCCTGAGGCACTGGGTAATAATTTAATTGAATTTGATAATCTCTTCTGTTCTAGGCCTCAACTCCAGTGGTAGGAGGGATTCTCTCACTCATTAATGATCAACGCTTCCTGAAAGGCCTTCCCTCTCTTGGCTTCCTCAATCCACGACTGTATAAACTCAAAGGCACTGGTCTTTTTGATGTAAGAGACTATTACATCAAATATACATATACTTATGAAACAGTACACATCCATTAACTATATCAACTATATGTATAAACGTGTGTATATATAATGTACTGTATGTACGTACGTTATTACGGTATATAGTATTCGTTGGAAGCATTTCCCTCTTTAGATAAATTGACATCTTTTTACTAAATTCTCTGAGCTACAATGAGATTTCTTTGAAACCCATGTAGTTGCACTTAGGCCACTTTTATTTAACTGGAATTTCTGTTCCTCAATTTGTAGTGTTACTCACAATTTTCTGTTTCAATTCCTTAAACGTCCTTATATTCTCAGGTAACAGAGGGATGCCACTTGGGTTGTCTGGATGACAAGGTAGAAGGACAAGGGTTCTGTGCTGCTTCCTCATGGGATCCAGTGACTGGATGGGGGACTCCAAACTACCCTGCTCTACTCGCTGCTCTGATTGACAAATAAAAGCTCAGAAAACCAACAGGCTTAAAAAAATTCACAGTTACATTGGATGACCTTAAAGATAATCTTGTAGTATTAAAAATTGAGTTTTGAATTTGTAAGGCTAATGTTTTAACTACGTTTTATTTCTGAGCAAATGCATCTTAACAAGTCAAGCTGAATTTTTTAGGATTGTTAAAATGGAACAAATGCCTGTTTTTGAGATGTTTTGAATGTTATGACTGTTTTGAGTGCTGGCGTTAAAAATCCTAGGATGAATGCTTATAAACATAATAAGCACTTATGTTTTAAAGACGTAATTTTACTTTTCTGCTTTAAAGAGATTTTACTGTTCTCTACTGTTAATCATTATCGTAAATATATTGCACTGGAGGTATGTACATATGTTTTTATATGTGGCCTTAAAACCCTCTCAGGGCCTCTGACTAATGTAATACAATTTTCAGTCAGATTGCACTAGAATTTATGCAGTGAAACTAAGAGCTAGGTTCTTTGTGTCAGTAAAAGTAGTGTCACAGATTAGATATTTAGTCATCACTAATGGAGAATTGTTTGGTGTACTTGCCATCACTCAAAATGGCTATTGTTACTGTTAAAAAATAGCCATTGTCAAATAAGCTTTAAGCTGTGCTGCAAAGACGAACAGAATTGTGTTTTTAGCACTGACATGCAGGGTCATCTTATTAATCACTTTCAAATGCAAATACAGTGATGTTGATAATCGTATGGAACACCTCTTTCATTTTTGGTACAAATCACCCTAGACTACTATATTTGTGTGATTTTAATTTTTTGTATTATTATTATTATTGCTGCATTTGCTTTGTTTGAGATCACAAATATTATATTTAGAAATATAGGTTTTGTGTTGAACCAGGTCTGTTTATACAGGGAACATGATCATTTAATCTGTCCCAGTGATGTCGGTTATAAAAATGTTTATGTGTGATGATTGATGCATGTCAAATAAAAATAATTTGGAGATGTTGCTCATGAAACAGAAACCATATGCTTACACAATCTTATTGTAATACAAAGCCTTAAACTACTTTTTTGTTTCTTTTCTTACACCATTTCTAGTCCAGACAAGTCATTAGTATTATTAACAAATTCAAACCCAATGGCTTTATCTAAAACATAACTAGAAACTTAGCTTTTATTGTGATGACACTGTTTCATCAGTCTGTGTGTCCTCTGTGTCCTTGGTACTGTGACCAGAAACACTCTACGAGCCTTGCCGTTTTGGAGATGATGCTCTGACTCAAATCTTCACCTCTGCATCAAAAACATCACCAAAGAAAACTGACTTTCTGCTCACCAACTAAAATTTCCAGGACTTTGACATGAGCTGTTGTATCCTTTAGCAATCAAAGTGTTTTGGCTTGTATGTATATACATAAGTTATTATAGGTCATTGGGAACATCTGTACATCCATGCAGTTATTAGCCAATTATGTGGCAAGAGCACATTGCTAAAATCATGCAAACAGGCCATGAGCTTCAGATAATTATCTCTGCTGTTGAGGCTAGACACGCAGGTTTAAGTAGATCAAATTGATCTGGGACTTCTACACAAGTCCTTGAACCTTGAATTGACCTGAATGGAGTGAAAAATGAAAAACATGCTATGAGGGTCTGCAGGCTCAAACACTTGGCTGATGAGAGAGATCAGAGGAGAATGACCAGACTTGTTTGAGTGCTCTCTTTACAACTATGGTGAGCAAAAAAGCAGGTCAGAATGCACATCAAACTATGATGACCTCAGTGGTTAAGGCATTGGACTACTGATTAGGGAGCACCACCAAGTTGCCACTGTTGGGCCCTTAACCCTCTACTGCTCAGATGAATAATGAGATGATAATGTAACTCACTCTGGATAAGTGTCTGCCAAATGCAGTAGATGTAGTTGAGCTACAACATTAGACCACATCAGGTTCTACTCCTGTTAGCCAAGAACAAGAATCATGATGATTCTGTGCCCATGATCGCCTTAGATGCCTTTTCTTGGCTGACAGGAGTGGAAATCAAGGTGGTTGTCTGCTGTTATATGCCATAGACATCAAGGATGAAGTTTACTGCATGCTACAGTTGTAAAGAGTGACTGAATCACAAGATCCTCCCTGGAAGCTTAAACCAATCTGTGCATTCTTCTTTGACCTCTCTTACCCATCCACAAAACAGGGCTGTCATTCACTCAATGTTTTTTGATTTGTCCCACTGTTCCAAAGAATGTCATGTAAAAATATAAGAAATCAACAGTTTCTGAAATGCCCAAACCAGCCCACCAGCAAACACGCCATGGTTAATGTCACAGAGATCAGGATTTCCTCATTCTGTCTGATGTTTGCACTGTGCTGCTGCCACATTATTAGCTGATAAGATAAATTTGCAGGCGTACAGGTGTTTATAATAAAGTAAACAGCAAACGTATAAACAGGAAAAAACTTATGTTTAACATCTAAAGCCTCACATTTAGTAATGAGTACACTCTAGTAACAATAATGGTGGAGTCACACTAAAGAAGTGTAGTTCTGCATGCATTTGGTCAATTTTAAATTGAATAAAATTCCTTTAATAGGTTAAACAGAAATCTACCATCTCTATTATCTACATGATTTTCAAAATATTTTTACAGAACAGTTATACAAAATGAGATACCACTGGAGGATACCTCATGACTGGAAAAACATTTTTAATAGTAACTCCTTCTTCTTGAAGAAGAGCATTCACATATCAAATTTCAGGGGGAAAAAAACATTTCAAGACAAAGCTAATGTCTAGAAAGTGTACAATATGCACACTTTGGAGACAACTAAAAAGCAGTCATGTCTCTTATTGGACAGATAACATACACAGACAGAAGGATTATAGACTCTTTGGGCTCTGGAGAAAGAATATCTCGTGTTGTGGATGAAGGTCCAGAAATGCACGTCTTCGAAAGAAGACACTTTCTGGTAGCAAAGATAATTTCAGTCCAGTTTGTACCATAAGAAGTGTCCTAAGGGCTAGTCGGGTATCAGTTCATCAGTTAAATACTCATTCTGATAAAACATCCATAGATACTTTCTCTTCCGAAAAAAAAAAAAGAAAAAAATCTTCTACAAACAACACACAAAGGGTGTTTTAAAGCGTTGAATGCTGCTGTCCTTACTGAAATGTCTTTCCAGATTGTCTTTTCACTGGTTGTTTTTAGCTTTAGCATGTGTCAAAATGTGAGACTTTAGGTTGGTTGACTGAGCAAACTTCTTATTGCACCCATCAAACGGGCACACGTAGGGTCTGTCTCCGGTGTGAATGCGCACATGAGTGCGCAAGTTGAAGTCTAGTGAGAAACGCTTTCCACAGCCTTCAAATGTGCACTGAAAAAAAAAAAAAGAAAAAAAAAAAGATTTTTTAATGTCATAAGATGATTATTTCTTAATGAGGTGATGCTTAATCCTACTCATGTGTCCCTGCAATGCACTTTTTAATTTATCAAATTTAACTCAATAGATTAACAAGCTCCAATGATGAAAATGATTTGCATTAGGGGCATGAATCAGGAGAGTCATTTTATGGAATAAAACAAATAGATTTTTTGTTTGTAAAGCAAGATATAATATAATATAAGTTTGTAAAACAGTTTATCTCAAACCAGAAAGACTCACCTGGAAAGGCTTTTCACCAGTATGAACCAACTGATGTCGTTTGAGTTTGGAACTTTCAACGAATGCTTTCCCGCATTCGGCGCACACGTGGACACGTGGTCCATGTGTGTGCAAATGCTTCCTCATTGCAGAGTTGTCTCTGAACATTTTTGAGCAACCCTGGAAAGAAAAATAAATACATTCCAAATTAACAGCCTAATTAAAAGTGACACTCACAATCACTGAAAAATACCACTTAGATCAAATCTTGCTTAAAAAAATGCTCCTTTATCTCATCCTTATCTCTATA
Source organism: Clarias laeviceps (assembly GCA_030014305.1). Lineage (NCBI taxonomy): Eukaryota > Metazoa > Chordata > Actinopteri > Siluriformes > Clariidae > Clarias > Clarias laeviceps. The sequence continues at coordinate 19,488,721 of JAQMYJ010000005.1, forward strand.
CACACGCAAAAAGAAAAAGGTTATCTAAATAACCAGACATACGAATCTGTCAAAAACAGCCATACATTTAATTTGACAACAGTGGTTAAAAAAGAAGAAAAAGCATTTAAATATACGGTTTATGACAAGGTACTCACTTTATGGGGGCAGGCTATTGTTCTTGGTGAATCGTCTTCCTTAATTTTCCGTGGTTTCATCCTGTTAAATAAAAATTATTTTAAATGAACAAAATGCTAACCTTGACAGTGATAAAATCTGTAAATAAAAAAATAAATGTGTAAAAATAAAAAAATAATTTAAAAAAAAGGTCCCCCCCCTCCCCTTTTCTTGACTCTACTACAAAACACTTGACAAAGTGTCTGTGTGGCCTTCAGTTGATTACCTAGCGAACTCTGCCAGCTGTTTGGGGTCGGACAGGTCGATGCCTGGGATACCACCAGGTGGCAGCTTCTTGCCCGTCATGTACTCCGAGTAGTCTGGAGGGGAGTTCTCGCCAATGATCTGCTCCTCGACTACCGTCTCATGATCAATATCCTTCTTATCATCTGCAGCAAAGCCAAAGGAAAAGCATTAGAAGGAGCAAACAAAAACTCGCTGTAAACTGATCATCACTGCTGCAAATGAGACTGAATGGAGATCAGGTCACGTGATCTGTTTCATCAGACTTTGAAGAGACATGGATTAAAGATGATATTGTCACTGTTATAATCATGTCACTAAAGTAATTTAAATGACACTTACACTAGGCTTAAATGCACTGGTGTTGTATGGCTATTTTCGATTTCATGTTGATTCACACTCAAAAAGCAACGGCTTTTGGATTTGCAAATGTACCAGAGAAGCATATATTTCACTTATAAGTATTAGCAAGATTGACTAATGACTTTCTACTTTCAAATCACATTTTCTGTGCTATGATTAGGTTTCAGGGATCAATAACTTAAGGGCTGCCTAGTTAGTCTACATAATCATAGTCCCAACCAACAACAACAACAATAATAATAACCTTAGGTTATAAAGCATTATAACCATATACGATGTTCAAAACTATTTATACACCAGTAGGCGAATAAATAACAGCAATAATTCACGCTTTATTATTACTATACATTAACAAATCTAGCACGGATGTGTATAATAAATACGCGAAATGATTCCTATAACAGTTGTTTTTAAGGTCACTCCCCCTTCTTCGGGAGCACTTCGGCTTTTCACCCGTATTCCGCCAAATATCGCTCTGTTCTCATTGACTGGTTAATCCATCAGCCTTTTTAGCCGCTGACCAATAAACAGCTAGCTAGAACACAAGACGAGCCAATCATATCGCGCGGGGCGGGATTCGCTCGAATACGGGTATGAAAATAACAACTGTGAAGAGAATCCGTTGAGCTGAAGTGCGCCACTGAGGCCTTCTTTCAGCCTGCAGCAGGGCGCCCGCCGCCGTTCGCCGCCATCTTTCTTCGGCTACACAAACGCCATTTTCGGGCGGCCATAATGGTCTGGACGAATATGGCGGCGCCCATCAACACTTAAAACATGGCTTCCCATCAAAACAAAAACATTTCAAGCCGGCACTATAGTGTAAAGTGTGTATTTGTGGCTGTGAATAACGCCGCACGACCTGCTGTTTGACTTGCTCGCCTGCTGTTGAGCTCAGAGCTCAGGGCCCAGACGAGGCCCTGTTTTCAAAACCAAGAACAATGCAACTTTCAAAACATAAAAACTTACCCGACGCCCACATTGTAACAGAAAATTCCCCTTCGAGCGTTTTTATCTGCACTTGCTTCTGCTCCCATTTCCGTCCGCTCGCCTCTGTAGCGCCTAAAAAGCCCTTTTTGACCACTTTCTTGCCGCTTCCTTTCTTCAGGCGCCCCGTGTTTTTCCCGGATACGGTCACCAGAGTCTGCTCGATGAACTCTTCCTCGGCGGCTGGAACTGGGACTGGGATCAAAATTTGCTCCTCGAACCCGTCGTTCGGGTGAAGGTCCGAGTCATCGCATCCCACCACTTCCTCCCGGGTCTGCACTAGGATCACCTCCTGGTGATGGATGTGATTCGGGTCGTCAGAAACCAGCGGCTGCAGCGCGATCATCGACTGGTGCTCGTCGTCTTCGTCGTCGTCGTCGTCTCCTCCGACCACCGTAGTCTCGATGGTCTCCACTTCGATTTCATGCAGCTCCACGATCTCCGCGGGCATCTCCGAGCCATCCGTCTCTATGTACAATGTCTCTCCAGACGCCATTCCGGATTGTTATTTTTTCCGCCGTCCAAACGGGACCTGACTGTCTATCGAGTAGCTTCACGCTCTTCCACTCTGCCTCTCCGTCGCCTCCTACTAACACCCCCTTCCTCACAATACTAACAACACTGTCTCGCGGGGTGGCCAGATTGCACACAAATCCACAATTCTTACTTTCTGCTAAATCTGGAATTGAGGAATGTAGAGGTAAAAGTATGTGCAAAATATACTAAAACCACAAAAATAGCTTTTATTATTAGATATTAATTGAACTGTCAATAATGACAAACCTGGACATGAATTGTGGGAAGTTTGAGAATTTACTTTTTCTGAGATTTGTATAGATTTAATGTATCCTAGAGGTGGAAAGGGTCGGGTTTGATACCCTGTGAGAGAGAGAATTTGAACATTTTAAACCTTTTGTTAAAGTACATTGTGATATATTTATATATAAAATATTTAGCATATATATTTATATTTAAATATTTTATAAATATTTATACTTCATTCATTCAAAAACATTCAAAATCAATAATCACAATAAATTTATTTGTCACATAACAGGTGTAAAGTGATTTTAAGCACTTTATAATTATAATCAGTTAATACAGCTTTTTTTGCTCTACAGTGCAACAAGGCAACATTATTTTATCTTACATATATATTTTATTCAATACATTTACCACATTAGAGCATTTTGTTCATTCTTGTCCACAGAACTGCAGCATCTCACAGCTCTTTGGTTTGATGCTGAGCTTGGATTTTTGTCTGTGTGAGATATTAGATGTTCTCACAGTGTCTGTGTGGGTTTTCTCCATATTCTTCAGTTTCCCTGAAACATTTTTTAAAGTCTTTTTATTTACCCATTTTTAGACAGGAGATTAAAATCTGTTTTTAGGTATACCTGACCATGAAAGCACAAAATTATAAGGTTCTTAAAATTATACATGGATAATAACAAAAACAACATGAAAAAAACAACAACAACAGATGACTCAGGAAATGAGTGTATGTATCTGTGTGTATATTTTCCAGCGTATAGTCCCAGGCAAGGCCTACTGAAGATGAATGAAGAAATAATGTTTCATGAGTAACAAATGCATTAATAATGGGTTAATAATAATGTTTGTCAAAATGAAAAATATTTAATCGCTTTTGTGTATCATTTGAAACTGGGTAAATTACCAAATTCAATTAAAAAACAATAGTAAATAAAAACACTAAATAATCAAAATAAAATCTCTACCAGTAAAAGATTATATTATAAACTTAAAGTATTTTAAATAAATAAATACATAAATAAATAAATAAATAAGAGCTAGTGAGTGAAAAATTCCAATCTGGCAATCTCCAATCTACACTACAGTTAACAGTTTCGCCAAAAAAAAAATATTAGTTTGATTTCAGGAAGGCAGCGTCATCATCGACTTTTATATCAAACTTTGAGCGTGTCATAGGCGTTCCTCATTGGATGTAACAGCAGGCAGCGTCATCATTAACTTTTATGTCATATTGTGAGGTAATAGCATATCTCCATTGGAATGCCAGATCATCATTAGTTATTTATATAGTAGTTATATATACTGTATATAGTCGTGTTATTAAATTGTCAATCTGTGCTGTGATTTCTTTTTTTTTTTTCATTCCACTGAGAAGTTATTGACTGTGTGGCACATTGATGTCACAAAGGGACAATACATGAGCAAATACTGTACAATTGAGTGTAAAATGTGGAAATATAGGTGGAGATAACAATGGTTTGCTTCAAAGTCCCTAAAAGCAAGAGGATCGTGTTGCGCTTGGTTATGGGTGGAGAGCAGTCTCAGCTGATTAACGTGTTCAGTATTTATTATTTACAAGATGTTAACACTATAAATTTAAAATGTTAACATGATTTTAAAGTGGACATAACAATACCATTATGACGTAATTTAAGAATAGGGGGAAATTTTATGTCAAGACCTTCAAAAAGCCCTGGATGCTGGAAAAAAGCAAACACTATGATGACACACAATATGATATCACTCAATATAATGAGGGCGTGATAGTGTGTTTGTATGTGGGTGTGCACGTGAGTGTGAGACAGAGAGATCCGAGTGTGTGAGTGTTAACATTTGTGATGTGAGTGGGTAGAACAGAGGGAATTTTATGTTAAGACCTCCAAAAATCCGTGGACGCTGAAAAAAAGCATCACACTATGATGTCACTCAATGTGATGTCAATCAATATAATGTCACACAGAACGTCCTTAATTCAATTCAGTTTTATTTTGTATAGCGCTTTTAACAATTGGCATTGTCCCAAAGCAGCTTAACACAATCAAAAGAATTATTTAAGTTTGTATG
>JAQMYJ010000005.1:19493998-19505883 GCA_030014305.1 Clarias laeviceps
ATCATAGTCCATGGAGACTCCTGTCTAACCTCATCTGTCATCCTGTCCATCACCAGAGCAAACAAAAAGGGGCTTAGTAAATCTGATTAAAGCAGATCATTGGCTATCCAAGTGATTAATCAGGGGCTGGGACCATGCTCACACTGTACATCAGGCAACAACTGACTGGGGCAAAACTTAGCCCAATTTTAAAACAAGTCAGTGGCAAATAAAAATGGAAAAATGGGATAGAGTAGGAAAATAGAAAGAATTTACAGATTTACAAATTTAAACTCACTCACTCACTCATGATCTAAACTGCTTATCCTGTATACAGGGTCACGGGAGGCCTGGAGCCTATCCCAGAAGGCTTAGGGTGCCAATCTATTGCAGGGCACGCACACACCTACATCCACACACAAACACACTGGGCAATTTGGGAAGGCAAATTAACCTAATCTGCATGTCTTTCGACTGTGGGAGAAAACCAGATCACCTGGATGAAACCCATCAATCATTATAATTCACACAGGATTTGCAGAATGTGCAATATAAAAGGGTATAAATGGGTAAAGATATGGTGTGTGTGTGTGTGTGTGTGTGTGTGAGACAGCACCAGTATGAGTTATACATCCATGAAATATGGAATAAAATAATGTGTGTGTCAAAAGCAGTGTTATTGTAAGTTCAAGTTAGTCCTGTAGATTTTACATCCCACCTAAAGATACTGTTTCAAAAGTGCTTTAGACCATGAGTTCTCACAACTTCTTATCCTCCTGATCTTTTTGGCTGGGGGTGTTTACACTTGGTTCATTGCCTTCATTTCTGGAAAAAAAATCACCACAAGTCCAAGTTTGATTTAAACACCCATTTGTATTATTCTTTTTTATTCTATAGTATATGAATTTTGAGATGAGATAAGATAAGGTAAGGTTAGAGGTTAAAAAAGTTGTGCAAACTCATGGACTAAAGCAATTTTGCGGCAGTGTCTTTAGGTGGGGTGTGGACTAAAACCTGCTGGGTAATATAGAAAATCATTAACCAAAGTGGAAATAGACAAGCATGTCAAGAAAGAAAGATATTATATAATAGCAATAATATTATCATATAAATCATAACAATAATAAATGTATTATTAAAATATTTAAACAGGTTTTTCTTTTTCTGATGTGTGCATACTTTTTTTGGCTGACTCTGTATATATTTTTTCCCTGTAAAATTTCAGTCGCCATTCACTTGACATCACCCGAATGTATTATGGCGCCATCCAGTGGTTGTAATAAGAAATGCTTTCGCAGTTAGTCAGTCTGAAAGTACAGATAAAGTAAACGTGATCTTTGGGGTGACGCAGGCTTGTCATGACGAAATACACCTGAAGCTTTTGCTTATCGTCATTTCAGCAGGTCGTGTGGAGTGTTTAAACACCCTGAGCAATATTTATCGTCCTTATGTGTGTGTGTGTGGCAAAGCACAAAGCATTATTATGTAGCTTGTGAAGTCACTTTGACACACCTTTCCAGCCTTATCGGCGAGGGCGTGTCCCTAACGAGCGCACTGTGACAGGAACCACCTGAGCTCAGGACGCCACTACGGGAGGAGGAAGATGGGGAAAGCAGGTGAACGTGGGGACTTTGAATGGGTTTACGACGAGCAGCCGCACACAGGGAGGAGAAAGGAAATTTTAGGTAGGTCCACTTTTAAAGAAAAAAAGAAATATTACTGTTTCTGACTTCTTAACATTTCTTTATTCTCAAAAAAAAAAAAAAAGAATTAGGGAATGAAAGACTAGAGCAGGTGTTATTTGTGGTTTAATATCAGATCATCTGGTCATTAGCTCTCGATGAATATACAGTTGCCCTGCGCCGCAACCGCAAAGCCACTAGACACAGTTACTTCCGCTCACACAGGTGCTCAAACTTTACCGCATAGATCCTGAATTCTGTCTTTAGGAAACTACAGAGAAAACAAACACTGTTGTCTAAAGTACATACTCGCTCGACGAACTTCCTTGAAGCCGAAGGGGTGGATTTTTTTTGTTTTTAGAAATGGCTGCATCTTGTTTTTGTGCTTGATTAAGGTGTCACATTTCGTTCACTACATAATTCCTAATCTTTCTTAACCGTTCACATGTTAGTCTATTCTGAGGATGTTAAATGCGAAATTGATCGATGGACCAATACATTTAATCTGGATCAATAATAAAAGCAAAAAAAAAAAAAAAAGCAAAGCATCTGAGATTGGATTGACTTTTGGAGTCAAGGACTGTAGTCCTGGATTTGCAAAGCACAAGATCCACATTTGCTCACCCAGTCATTCTGGTCTGCTTAGATAAATATCATAAATGGTTAAACAGTAACATTCACTATTCTGTCTAATCCTCTCTTTACCCAGTCTCTGTAAATTACACTTTTGGCAAGTGGAATAATCACCAAGTTGACCAGGTGTGTCTGGTGGTTGTTAGGCTTTGCTTGGAAACAGAATACATTCAAATACTGTGGTGATCGACACAAACATACACACCTTGTTGATGTTAATGTTTAAAGGTCAATCCTTCGAGATTTGTAAAATGCTAGTTTTGTGAGTTGCTAGTTTATTAGTTATCATTCTGTGGATATATAAATATGTATATAATGACTTGCTATCTATTTAGATAAAGTCCGCTCTGGCTGATATTTGTGATTATAAAAATTGTGCATTGCAAGTGTTATGCAGGATTGAATATCTTTTGTGGATGCTGAAACAAATTTTGTTGTTTACAGTGCATTCCCTTTTGTGGGCTTCGTAAACCTCCGTTGTGACCCGACACCTGAGGCTGTTCAAATATTTATACCTCTGTATTTTATCATCCCTTTGCACACTGAGTGAGAACCAAGGAGTCAATATGTTTTTCAGTGGTAATCAGGGTGTGGAAGGTGTGTGAGAAATGTTTCCACCACAATGCTTTTTACACCCTAGCTAAAGACTCGAGTGCTTATGCAGTTGATTCATGGTGCCTGAAGGTCATTAAGAGTCTGCACTATGCTGAAGGGCCATTTTAAGAGAAATGATTTCCCACCAAATAATCGTTTAAAGTAATGCAGTTTTATCATCAAGCAATATGGGTATTTTTTTTTACTGATCAGAGGAGTACTCATGAGGTACTTTAGTCATTCAGGAATTATGATGAAATCAGTGCTGACTTATCATGTGACTAAAATATAGCCCTGTTAATTTTTCACATGCTCAGTAAAGGCGCATCAGGATGTAAATCATGGCACAGATTTAATCTTTTAATAAAATAACGTTATTCTGAACTCTTATTATTTTATATATTTCTTTCTTTCTTTATTTTACTTGTTTTTCTTTGTATTGTATATAAAAAGTGAGGATGTTTTATAGAGTGACCAATCAGTGTATACAGGTTAGACAGCTTTCTGTGCAGTCCATGTCCCCTAAATTGATAAATAGGAGTTGCTATGTTAGATTATGCGGTGTTGTGAAATTAAACCTATATTTCTGGCCATGTCTGAACAAAAATCATATGAGAATCACAGCAGTTATAAATTGATCAAGGTGAATCATAATAGATAGAATCACATTTTCTGTTTTTTTGAAAATGTCAGTGTGAGGTAACCATCAAAGTTTTACAGTACAGGGCACTAAAAATTAAACCGTGACATCTTATAAATCCTATCTGCCAACAAGTACTTAATGATTTAGATTAATTAAATAAGTCCAACTAGTGTGCAAAGTACTGCTTTGTCTAAACTGGATCAAGTTGTGGACCGTGAATTGTTGGCAAAACTAAATTTTAATGTATCAGCGTTTTTTCTTGTGATAAAAACAAAAGCACCCAGATATCCAGTGTTTAGATAACAAAACACTTTCATTCTTGCAGTAAATGTACAATATAACCTTTACATACTTTTAACAAAGTAGTTCATTCAAATAATGATAGTTTGGCTAACAGTGACATGAAGCTCGCCAAGGGATTTGGAATTTATTCAAATGGGATAACTCTAGCTCAGGCTGTACTGCTTTTTGTTGTTTGTTTGTTTTTAAGATGTTGGCGGATACATTAGTATTTATGGAAATATTTCATTAAAAAAAGATGGTTATCTAGGGTTTTCAGAATGGAAATGTGAAATGAAAATTGAGAGTGCTCAGTTGAACTGTAAGCACGTTCATGGTACAGAAAGTAAACTGAAATCTTGAGTTTGCATACAGACAGCATGCAAATGGTAAGTGTTAGTGCAAATTGCGTTAGGATATGTGTAAGGCCTGATTTTCTAGAAGCAGAATTGTGTGGTTTAGGTCCTAGACCAGAATAATTGAGTGTGTTCATAACATGTCTACAACTAGTGCCATTTGACAAGGATTCACAGGAGCAGTAAGTGTGTTTACTTAAATAAATTTTTAATAACAAAAAAACACAACAGCACAATTTGGGACAAGTGAGTTTATTTAAAAGTTATTGCTTCTTTTTTTTTTTAAATGGGTACAAGTGTGTTTATTTAAAAAGGCACAGGGGCAACAAGTGTGCTAATTAAAATAAATGCACAACACCAGGAGGCCTTCCTGTCCCACAGGGAAAGCATTAATCACTGCATGACTTCCAGTGTACCTTGTAGCATTTCCATGTGGTTTCCATGTTACCCGCACCTGCTAAAAACATGAAAGCAGGATAAAAGTAAATGATTTTGACTTCAATTCAATTTTATTTTTTATAGCGCTTTTAACAATTGTCATTGTCACAAAGCAGCTTTACATAATCAAAAGAATTATTTAAGTTTGTATGGAACGTGAATGTGTATGGATCAAAATGGTCAGATAGTCCCTGATGAGCAAGCCTCCCTCCCTGAGATGGCAATAGGAAGAAACCTTGAGAGGAACTGGACTCAACGGGGAACCCATTCTCATTTGGGTGAAACAGAAAGCAGGAATTGATCTGCATTCATACTGTATGTTGGGTGGCAGGCAGTTCAGCATAACAGTTGATGTTGATTGATGTTAATAACTTCCTGTTCTCTTTTTCTTTTTCTAGCGAAGTATCCACAGATCAAGACTTTGATGGGTCCTGACCCTCAGCTGAAGTGGGTTGTGTCTGGAATGGTATTCACTCAACTAGTAGCATGTTACCTGATTCATGACTTGTCTTGGAAGTGGGTGTTTTTTTGGGCATATGCCTTTGGTGGCTGTATAAACCACTCCTTGACCCTGGCCATCCATGACATCTCGCATAACATCGCATTCGGGAACAAGCAAGTGCGCTGGAACCGTTGGTTCGCCATGTTCGCCAATCTGCCCATCGGCCTTCCTTACTCAGTCTCCTTCAAGAAATACCACATCGACCACCACCGCTACCTTGGAGGAGATGGCTTGGACGTGGACATCCCTACAGACCTTGAAGGCTGGTTCTTCTGCACACCTGCAAGGAAGGTGCTCTGGCTTTTTCTCCAGCCCTTGTTCTATGCCTTGCGGCCTCTGGTGGTGAACCCAAAACCTGTGACCAGAATGGAGATGATGAATGCATCCATACAGTTTGCAATAGACATTATTATTTATTATATCTGGGGACTCAAACCAATCGTGTACCTTATCTCAGGGTCCATATTGTGCATGGGCCTGCATCCCATTTCTGGACACTTCATTGCTGAACATTACATGTTCCTCAAGGGTCATGAGACCTACTCATACTATGGGCCCCTGAACTTGATCACTTTCAATGTGGGATATCATATGGAGCATCATGACTTCCCCAGCATCCCTGGTAGTAAGTTACCTGAGGTGAGTGTCCATTCATAAGCGCGGTTACTGACACTGAGTGTCTGGTTGACATTCCTCTGTGGGCGTGTGTGTGGGCGTGTGTGTGGGCGCACTTGTGGCTTGACTTTAAGAAACATGTAAAGATGGTATTTTAAAACAAGACATTTTAGGTCTTAACTGAAATTAAATTGAATGCTTCCCCTAGAATTTATTTATCTGACACACACTTTTAAAGCATATACATTGATCAGCCACTTCATTAGGTACATCTTGCTAGTGCTGGGTTTGAACCCCTTTAGGCATCTTATCCTGATGGACAACAATATACAGTGCAACATTTAAACAATGCTCAATTGATACTAAGGGGCCCAAGGTGTGCCAAGAAAATCCCCACACTATTACACCAGCAGCAGCAGGCTAAACTGGTAATACAGGACAGGATGGATCTAGGCTTTTATCATGTTGTTAACCTACCATCCGTTGGTTGCAGCAGAAATCGAGACTTATCAGTCCTGGCAACATTTATCCAATATTCCGTTGTCCAATTTTGCCTAGTTCCCCGTTCTTAGCTGACAAGAGTGGCACCCGGTGTTGTCTGTTCAGAGATGCTCTTCAGCACACACCTGTTTGAGTTACTGTTGCCGTTCTATCAGCTGAAAGCAGTCTGGCCATTCTGCTCGGATCTTTGGCATCAATAAGGCATTTTCTCTCACTCGCTGAATTTTTTCCAGACCATTCTCTGTAAACCCTAGAGATGGCTGTTTGTTGGTTTTGGAAATGTTGGTTTTGGAAATGCTCACACCAACCTGCCTGGCACCAACCGCCATGCCACCTTCAAAGTCACTTAAACCTCCTATTTTCGCCATTCTAATACCTTCTAGATCATCTTGATCATGTGTACATACCTAAATGCATGGAGTTGCTGCCATGTGATTGGCTGATTGAATATTTGTGTTAACATGCATCTGAACAGGTGTACAAAAAACCCTGTGTGTAGACATGCATGGTGTGAATGATTTGACAAGTGTGTGCATGTATGTATATATAAAATTGACCATTCTTATTCTCCTACTACTACTAAAATCTTTTCTCTTTTCATTACCAGGTGAAGAAAATAGCAGCGGAGTATTATGATTCACTGCCGCAACACACCTCTTGGATACGAGTGCTCTGGGACTTTGTGTTCAATGACAGCATTGGTCCCTATGCAAGAATCAAAAGAGAATACAAACTGGCCAAACAGGAATAAGTTGTACTGTGGGTGCATTATTCCTCCTGAGCCACTATTTAAAGAGAAAAGAAGAAAAGCTGGACCGGCCTGCTGAACCGAAACGTGTTTAAAACTTTTTTTACTTGCACCTCCAGCGGGAAACAGGTTTAGAGTACATATGAACTGAATGGAAAGTCAAGTGTTGAATAGAAGCAATAGATGCTGACATGAAATGTGTTTGTGCTAATGAACCACTAAAACGTCTTTTTCATCAGAAAGAGTTCGAACAGTCCTTGAGACATGCTGTATGTATTAGACCAGGCTGTCAATGAAAAGGTATTGTAATCTGTGATAATTTAAATAATAAGCTGATGAGTCATAAACTGTACGTGACTGTGTAAATCAACCTGGATACTTTACAATATGATTGCTAAATTAAAAGAAGCATTTATTAAGTAGTTGCAGCATAAATGTATAATGTTTATTAATTAAGGCTGGGTAATGTTAAATTTTGCTGTAATGTAAATGTAATTAGTTAAATCTCAGTAACCAAATAGGACGAGAGGCATTCCGTTAAAGTCTGTTGGTCACCAGCACGGATGAAAGCAACTACCTGCCAAAACCCACATTCAGGAAGGAAATAAATCTGATAATATAGTATGAGTTATGGAGGACCCTCTACTCTACACATTTAGGTTTTTTTTTCAGCTCCCAGCACACACAATGTACCTTGCCAATTAACAGCCTTTACTCTATAGAATTGTGTGTGTGGTAGAGCAAGCAAAACACTTAAATGTGCAGGGCATGGCATCCTCCAGGACCGGAGTTGGAACTGCTGCATTGGGTCATCTTAAATAACACCATGCCTCCTTTTGTAGCTGCTGTCAAGTTATTCTGAATTGCCTCTGACACATCTGTGTTGTTTTGTTTATGGCTAACAAGAACTACTGTACAAAGCTAACTAGTGTCTAACACAAGGCGGAATCCCAAATCTCTCTCTCTCTTATCCCTAATCAAGTGCACTACTTGGTGTGTGGAACAAGGAATTAGTGCACTAGCACTAACACTTTCAATTTACCTTTAACCCATAAACCCCTGGCTGCGCCCTCATGCCTATGACCATATAACAGCCCTGCTGATATTCAACACAACAGCACTCTCCTTCCTAGTTTAACTGTGGTTGGAATCCAGTAACTTGCATTACCGGTAACTGTAGGTCTCAGTCTCCCCCATCCTCTTGGCCCCTAAAGTCGAATTTCTAGTCACGCCTTCCTTTAAAAAAAATAAAAATAAAAAATTTAACGCTTCCTTTCCTGGTCTTGTCTTGTCTTGCCCTCTTGCCCTGTGTCTCGAACTCTATGTCTGCTTATTATATCCGGCACTTCCACTCACTCTACCTTCTCTATGTCCCCTCTTACCTTGTATTCTCTGAATAGGACGCATCCTTTTTTTGCTTAAATATACAGTAGATAATGGGGTTCAGTTAATGCCAACATATAATTGTAAATGTAAATCAGAATGCCAAGACAACAGCTCATTAGTCCATTTATTAAGTACAAGGTGTATTTACGTGCACGACACTACTATGGGTATAGTGAAGTTTGAGGTTATGACATCATTTTAACTTAACAAATGTCTTGATCATTAGTCTGATTTTTAGTTCTTAATTTATTTGCATTTCATGTCAATCAAAATAGGAATCTTTCAGCATCTTTTAAACAGGGAAAACGTGGCTCACTTGAAGCTTAATTATAAATACAGTTTACATTTGTCCTATTTAGTAAAAAAAGAAAGGAAAAAAAAACAGTACCTGCAAACAGGATTCAATGGCCCTTTCTACAAAGCACATTTAAAACTGCTTCTAATTTGCAACAACCCCATACAAAAGCAATCTAACTCTATCTTAAGTGACATGGCCCACTACTACAATAACTATATAAATTAGGATGTGTTTTGTGTAAATTAGATGTATTTGAGGGTAAATTTGGGTGTGCATAATGCATAGCATATGTAAATAAGGGGTTGATGGTTTGGAGTTTGTGTCCATGCAGACGCTTTTACACTTATACCGTCTCCAGCCAATTATGACTTTAGCAGCTCTACTTACAGAAGCGTACTTGCTCTACTTGACAATACTGGTCTTTGTTTTTGATAATTTAACTACAGCTTTTAAATGTTATTCGAATTTAAAACAGTTGGTTCAGGCGGCACCCTGGCTTCCTGCCTCGAGTTTGCCAGTTCTTTCTGGGCTTGGTGAGTTTTCTTCCAACACCAAAGACGTGCAGATGCACCAGGTTAACTGGTGTTCCAGAAATACCCGTTGTGTGTGTGTGTGTGTGCGCCCTGAGATGGATTATCACCCTGTTCAGAGTGTGCCCAAAGTACAGGATACTGAGATAGGCTGAGGACTCCCAGGACCCTGTACAGGATAAGCGGTGTAGAATGAATGAATGGTTCATTGAAATGGAATTTGTTTATTTTATGACCATATGCAACTTCTTCATGAATATCAACCAATCTGAAGATTTAAAATAATAATAATAATAGTAACAACAACAATAATTTTAAAAAAGTTGATGATTCATGACAAATATTCTTCAAGTTCTTTATACAGTGTTTGGGGGTGAGGGGGGATTTATACGGAATAATTAAAATTTCTATAAAATTTTCGAAGACATATTGTATAAGAAAAACATGTATCCCGCTTACCGTGTTTTGTGCATGTAAAAGACGACAAATTCACAAGTTATAGATTCAGTGTTTTATTCAAAGGTCATTTTAATGTTAACTTTTAAGAGGATTAACCTAATTGGTCAGGCTAATCGTTTTAATAATTTAGGACCCAATATTATGAACCAATTCTCGTTCAAACCAAATGAGGAAAGTCCACAAACCGCCGTTTCACAGGGCTATAGCTACAGATACATCTCTCATCAGACCATCATCAATAACTTCACACTACCAGTTCGAATTCAAGCTAAAAAAAATAATAATCCAGTGAACATCTGTATCGGCAGGAAAAAGGGATGAAAACTAATGCAGGACGGTGACAGACCAGCACAAAAGTGTGCTGATTGTGCTTATCGAAAACCAAAAGGTATGAAGGTAAAATATAAAACGCTGACACAAAAAGTGAACATTTCATTTTGTGTTTCTATTTCTCTGGCTGATACCACTGATAATAAAGTTACTTTTACAATAACAGTAATGGAACAATAAAACAGTATAAAACACAAATATCTTCATCAAGGTCCACCTAGTCAAATTTCTCTTTTAAGACTTGAACGACTGGGAGCAGCAAACTGCACAGTGGGCTTAGTCTTTTAATGTTTATACAGGAGGAAATAGAAAATTCAGTGTGAAGGTCCATCCATCCATCCATCCATCCATCCATCCATCCATCCATCCATCCACTCGCACATGCACACAAGCACTCGCTCTCACTCGTTCCATTTCTCCTTTTCACTTGCTCCTTTCTTTAATGCTCCTTGTTGATGCAACATTCCTGCAACACCAACTTTTCTCCATGCCGTTGCAGCTATGTTGCAAGACCATGCCTCCCTCCAAATCGCCAAAGGATCCTTTCCATACTTTCTCAAGAGCCTTCTGGTGGTATCATCATGCTTCTAAACACTATGTAGCGCCCATCCTAGTAAGTTCTCTTCTAATGGCTGAAGAAAAAAGGGAAATACACAAACAATGCTAGTAGTGTTGCAAAATATGGTGCAGGATATATGCGAAGTTAGAAAATATTTGAACTCTCACCGTCTATTATCTCATCTTTGACTTTATGCAGTTCACGCACAACCTCCTCCAAGATTTCCTTTTTGAATAAAAAAAGAAAAAAAGTCTCATTTCAGATGTTGTCAGTGTTCAGCTGATGAGCAGCCTCTTGTGGTAAGTTTTTTGTTGGCAAGTGTTGTAAATTGTGTCCTCTGTCTGGTTAGATACAGTACCTGTTTCATTCGGTCAAAGTCTCCTGATTCGCCATCAGCGGTGCTGCCGACAGCTCTCAACCTGCATAATGAACGAAACATTTATAATAAAACTGTTAGAAATGTTCAAAGTAAAGCTCATACATGAATGCTCTATCAGGTTGCCAATACTAATGCTTCTGCACCAACAGACAGATTTTTCCTTTTTGTATCATTACCAGAGCACCCAAGATAAGGTTCTCGCTCTGTTTACACAAAACCGCTTCCAGGATCCTGTTAAATATGTTTCATCGTAGGAAGTTGTGTGCTGGTGAGACCCACGATAGTTACCAAGGCATTTAGCTCAGCCATTATGTGGCTTGCCTTGTCATGTGCCCGTTGACTTGTATAAACCTGAGGCTAATGCACTGAACAGAAGCTCAATCAGACATTTCATTGTCTTTTAAACTGGGAGGATTGGTATCCTTCTGCTGTATAAGGAAAAAAAGAAATCAAATCAAATTCATATGATACTGACCTCGATCCAGCAGAGGATTTGTCTGAAGAGTTCGCTCGCTCCCATGGCTTTTTCACAGCATCTGGAAATCAAAATTCAGACAGTTTTGAACACCTGACAGATGCTCACGTAAACAATTTGCACTGATATCAAAATAACGCACAACTTTAGTTTAGGGTATTTTTTCCCCCTTTTTTCATCAGTAAACCTCAATCAATAACTAATTTCTCAACTATCAGTTCAGATTCCATGTTAACTTCTTTAAGAGGTTCTTGCAAATCTGTCATTCTATACATAACTTCCATATTGTATCTAAAATAAGACAGGCTAAGAATGTGATTTTATTTGCAGTTGCTTAAAATGTGGTCTTTCCACATGGTATCCATTGTCTAGGAGCATTATTTGAGCTCATAGTCATGCACAAATTATTCTTGGTTTACTTAACACAGAGTTTTATCAGTAATCTCCCAGAACTACCAACTTTGATTAGATCACCGTCTGACCCCACAGAACTCGATCA
>JAQMYJ010000005.1:19505983-19526768 GCA_030014305.1 Clarias laeviceps
CAAACTTAAATAATTCTTTTGATTGTGTTAAGCTGCTTTGGGACAATGCCAATTGTTAAAAGCGCTATACAAATAAACTGAATTGAACTGAATTAAAAATACTCTACATAATATGAATGTGATTTTACACCTGTGTAAAGCTTAAAAAGACTTGCGCAACACCTGAGTTCTGAAATACAAGCCAGTTCAGCTTTATCAGATCTGTCCAGAAATGTCATCAACGTAACATCATGCAGATACACGTCAAGAGCTTCAGTTAATGTTCTGTGTGAAATTCCCCAGAGAACAGCAGTTTCTGAAATACTCATCTGGGGCGAACATCCGTGCCACGATCAGTGTCGCATACTGTAGATCACGCGTTCCTTTAAGCTGATGTTTGATGTGTATCTGCATGGGTTTATTGTAGCATTGTGCTACCGACCCACGATTGGCCCATTAGATAACTGCATAAATGCATGCAATGTGAACGAGTGTATGTTCTCAGTTTTCTGCTGACCTGAGCCACGTGAGGCTGGTGAGCCGTTGGACTCTTCCTGCAAGAAACAAACACATTTCATAAAAATAAATAAATAAATACAGAAGTTTTACAAAGAGTAATATATATATTTTTTTTTATGTAAATGGCATAAAAAAGGATGCACAAACATTTTGACTGTCTTCAGGTTTTTCAGAAGCTTTCCTCCTGAAGGGAAAAGACCAGAATTTATAGTCAAATCAAATCAGCATCTAAATCAGCTGTAAATCAATTAATCAAAGCTAAGGCACTGACTCAGACTGACCTTCGTGCTAGGAGGGCATTCATTTCTTGCATGAGGCCCTCTCCGCCTCCTCCGCTGCCTCCACTGGAGCGGCTGGCGTCGTTCTTGGCACTGCCCAGACCTGCTGAGCCCTCCTCAGGCTGCCAGGTTTAAACAGAAGACATCAGCAGCACCCAGAGCAGATAAATATTAGATTGAACAACAGAGTATTAACACCAGTTTAATGGTTTTACAACTTAGTGCATCATCTATAATTAAAATTTTCCACTTGAAGGATTTGAAAATATTTTTGCTCTAATAAAAAATCAGTCTAAAATCAGAAATATGTGGTCATTTTCAAATACACTGTGATTTGATTAATGGGCCCAAAGTGTTTCAAGAAAACATTCCTCACACCATTACACCACCTCCACCAGGCATGGCGGTTGACACAAGCCAAACTGGAGTGATGCTGTTGATGTGATTTCTGACCCTACCATCTGTGTGCCTTAGAAGAAATTAAGATTTCTCGACTAGGCTAAGTGTTTTCAGTCTGTGCAGTTTTTTGTGCCCATTTGAGCCTCAGCTTTCTGTTATTGGCTGATAGAAGTAAAACACGGCATGATGGTTCTGCTGTTGTAGCCCATCCACTTTTGGTGACATGGGGTGTTCTACTCCCACAGTGTTAACTGTGGGAGGGATTTGTCCTGATCTGATTAATAGTAAAAAAAAGTTTAACTATGTGAGAATGCCCCTTTTCCTGGAGTCAATACAGAAACAATTTAGCATTCTGTCATTCATAGGCAATACTATTCACACCCTATTCCCCCCCTTACGCCCCCCCCCCCTTCTCCGGGGTACTACAGTACATGTAATCCTGACCTCTTGCATATTTATCCACTTGAGAGAGGGTAACACCCCATGATGTGCAAAACATTTACGTATGAATAGCTTTACTATGTGTGACAATGATTGTCTAATGACATTTAAAAGAAGATGCTCTATAGCACCTACACCTATTCAATTCAATTCGGTTTTATTTATAGTGCTTTTAACTACGGCCATTGTAGAAAAGCAGCTTATCAAAAAAATTTTTTTTGAAAATTAGAATGAAACTTTTGATGAAATATGTATCAATCAAATTGATCAGACCACTACACCACTGTGCCACCTTCAGTTGAAAACTGAATGCATCATTTTTAATGCTTTAATATGAGTGAACAGGATTTAAGATGAGTGAACAGGATTTGATTTTAATATAAAAATCATTAACATTATCTGGTCTTTTTTCAGTTGTCAGATGCACAATAAGTTTGTGGCCACTTTAGTCTCAGGTTCCTTTTTTTGCATAACAGAACAGGAAAGGGACTTAATGTGGGTTTCTGCAGTCATCCCATCCACCAAAGATTCAACATGTTGTGCATTCTGAGATTCTTTTTCGCTCAGCATTGTTGGAAACAGTGGTGGTTTAAGTTTCCATCCCCTTCTGGTCAGCTTGAATTACCTGTCTAGCCATTTTCCTCTGGTCTTTCAAATGAACAATACTGTATGTTCTACCCACAGACTGCCACTTATTGGATTTCTTATTCAGCATATTTGTTTATTTTTTGTACTTTTGGCACCTTTTAAACACCCTGTCTGGCAATGTTGCCACACAAATGGCTGATGGCTATGAATGTGCAGGCTTACATGTGGTCCTATTAAATAGGCTGATAATTGCATTATTAACTAGGCAAACCACATTTATAAATGCACTCTTATGTAAAAAAAGCACTGGCCACTTACCCGTTGCACTTTGCGCAATTTGGCTCCAGCCAAAGCTGCAGCCAAGCCTGATGGCGCTGGGAGAGGAGGAGGGTTAGGAGGAGGTGCAGCAGCTGGGGGAGGAGGTCCAGGAGGTGGTGGAGGAGCTGGAGGACCCACCATAGGAGCAGGAGCAGGGGGTTGCACAGGGGGAGTGGAGGACAGAATTGAGGGATGTCCTGGAGGGATGGGAGGTCCTGCTGAAGAACAAAAGACAGATGAGTGAACAGGAATATAAATGCCTCAATTAGGTACTTTTGATAATGATATATTTTGTGCTTCGGGGGTAAATGAGCCACTTTCAGTTGAAACCAAACTAAAAACATCTCATTAAACATGTTTCTTAGAAAATGTTGTCTTGAGAGTAACACGCTAAAATTAGAGTGTTAAAAATGAGTTGTCTCTTTGCATATGAAAAAGAAACAACCCAAACATTTCTGTCAGATAATGCTTATATACAAGGGACGTTCATGTCAAACTAGGTTTTGCAGAATGCAGAACACAGCTAGGAGACAAAAAAAACTACCTTTATTTCTTTATGTAATCTCCTGCTACACTCATGCACTTATCCTAGCGTTTCCCTAATGCTGATATACCCTCAAGGTATAAAGATTTTCCACTAGATCAGGCTTTCCACTCATTTTTTACACTCGCAGGTACACTTTTTATACCCGAGCCTCCAATGACGAAAGTGGACTCCATATTAATTTAAACATCTCTCCTGTTACAGTATACTGAACCTCCAGCCTCCTAACACTCTATAGATCAATCCCTGCTATCTGATATCACTCAGATAAGGATGGGTTCCCCATTGAGTCTGGTTCCTCTCAAGGTTTTTTCCCATTCTTCCTACAAACCTCAGGAGGTTTTTTCTTGCCACTGTCGCCCTCAGCTTGCTCATGAGGAACACTCTGATAATTTTATAACATGTATTAATTTCCCTAATCTTCTTTTTGGTTCTGTTTTGCGAGAATGACTATTGTTAAAAGCGCTATATATATATATAAAAATATTATTGAATTGAACTGAATTGAATTGTTCACATCAACGACTGCAGTTGGCTCTGACCCACATTGGTCATTCAAGGATGTGTCTCATCGCCGTACTGAGCTTGAAGCCTTCTGTAAATTTCAGTTGGTCCCTGTTTGAATTGAACGCCCCTTGTGTGTGTGTGTGTGTATTTACACATACTGTACTGTGCAAAAGTCTTGAGCCACCCTCATTTCGTCATATTTTGCTTTCAAAGAGACAGACTTTTTTTTTTTTTTTTTTGATGTAGTCTTGAGGAATAGTTCTCTCAAGTCTTTGGCTTTCATTTTCAATCCAATCCCTGTACCTGAGTAGTTTCAGAGGAATGTGTTTCGTTTGTTAAGCCACACAGTGACCTATGAATCATTCAAGCATAAAAAACATCTAACGTAAGGCATAAACCAGTGAGAAACAGGTGAATAGGCCAGTGATCAGTATACTGGTGATGCTGAATGCTGAGTGGGCATTCACTTTGGGCACTTTGCAGCCTGTCACAGAGTGGACGTCCCAGAGCATTCGCCCCACGGTCAGACCGTGCCATGCTCAGAGAAACACAAAAACCCCAAGAACTATCCCAGGCCTCACCGAGCATGTTGAATATTCGTGACAGCACAATTAAAAGAAGACTGAACAACCACATTCTTTTAGAAGGGTTGCCAGGAGGAAGCCTCTTTTGTCTAAAAAGAAAATGGAAGCATGATTGAGGTTTGCAAAACGGCATCTGAACAAACCACTAGACGTTTGGATGGAACAATATCCTATGGAAAGATGAGACCAAAGTGGAGTTGTTTGTCCTTAAGGCCCAGTGATGATTAGGGTTTGTTTTGCAGCCACAGGACCTGGGCACCTTGCAGTCATTGAGACGACTATGAACTCCTCTGTATACCAGACTATTCTAGAGGCAAACGTGAGGCCATCTGTCCAACAAATAAAGCTGGTTGAAACTGGGTCATGCAACAGGACAATGATCAGAACAACACCAGTAAATCAACATCAGTATGGCTGAAAAAAATAAAAGAACCAAGGTTTTGGAATGGTCTAGTTGAAGTCCTGTGGCAAGACTGAGAGAGCTGTGCATAAGCGAATGTCCAAAAACCTCAATGAACTGAAGCGATGTTTTAAAGAATAATGGGACAAAATTCCTCCACACTGATGTGAAGTCATACAAGAAATGATGACCTCAAGTTATTGCCACTAAAGGTGGATCTACAAGCTTTTGGTTTATTTTTTGTTAAATAAATAATATCATGGTAAAAAATGTTATGGGTTGTTTATCTGAGGTTGTGTTTACTTAATACTAAGAGAGGGTACTTACTTTTGCATGACTGTGTATGTGTGTATACAGTATGAAGATTAATATACTCAAAGTATATATATATATATATATATATATATATATATATATATACACACACAGTATATATAAAGTATATACATATGGTTGTGTGTGTGTGTGTGTGTGTGTGGTTACATAGTAATCTTCATACTATATAAATCTTATGTTTACATTTAGTTACATGGGGCTCCATGAGTGGCAAAAACACAATCGTGACAGAAATGTAAAAGAATGTTATTGGATGAATTGCTAGTATTATTTGTCATAATTTATTACTTCTTTTGTCTTGCTTTCATTATGGACATAAATAAGTGATTTTAACAACATTATAATAGAAAGCTTCTTTAAATTTGTCAACATAACATGCACAGTATATACAGTAGACTGGTGGTAATTACATAATATGTTTGAGGTTACGTAAATTAACATAAACACAAGATCTGAACTGAAAATGAACCGAGTGCTGTGACTGTGTGTATGACACATGGCTGAAGATCCAGTTGCCTGATTAATTGTGCGCAATACGAATGTACCAGTATTTCCAGCTGCGCACCATTACAGCAACGGTACTTTTTCTTCAAGCGGTATGAAAGAGGTGTGTACTGTATATCATCAGTCCTGCTTTGTACAACAGCTGTGTGCAGTGTGTGTGAGAGCCATGCTGAAGGCCCCAAACACACTCCACAGCCAGCTGGATGGTGATCTGAGTTACTTACTGCTGGGTGCCGTGGCAGCCTGAGAAACAGCAGGGGGTGTGGTCTTGAGTGACACAGAGCTACAAGAGAAAGACGTGTTTTCACTGGGGGGCTGAGGTCTGAAAGGGGCTGCAAACTCTGGCTGGTGGGCATGGCCTTGGACACGCTGACCACCGGGAGTTGAAAGGGGAATATCCTTGCAGTGGGAAGGGTGGGAGTGCTCAGGATTACAGTACTGTGGGAGAGGAGGCGGAGGCCCAGCGGCAGACTTGGAGAAAGGGTAGTAGTGGTCTAACCGGCTGTTAGCATCGAACTGGGTAGAGGTAGCAGGATAAACAAGTTGGTTAAGAGGTATGCCTGGCTGGGGTGAGGAGCTTTTTGGGCTATAGTTGTGACCAGTGGTCCAGGTGGCGTCTTTGGGGTTAGACTGGCGGCTAGTAGGGGGGGAGAGAGGGATGTGACGCACGTTTCGAGAAGGCAGAGTGCCCCCTGGCTGCACAGGAGAGAAGGCGGAAGCCAGGGAGGTGGAGAGCTGTGAAAACTGCTGAGCCTTTTTCTGGGACGGGTCCTTCATGTGAGAGATGCTCTCTCGCTCCTGTGAGGAAGAGGAGGAGCAGGAGGAGGAAGGCGGGGAGGGTGCAAGGCGGGTGTGGGAGGGGAGTGTGTTGGCACGAAACTGCCTGTATTCTGGTGGAGAGGTGTTGGACTGAGAGGCAGACACTTTAAACTGCAGGGTGGAAACTGAGACAGGAATGGAAACATGTGACAAACAGAAGGAGAGAAAAGTGACAGTGATGAAAATCAAAAAAAGACAAACTGAAACTTTTGCTTTAAACAGAAATAATGCACAAGCGTAAGCAGAATAATGAGCAAAAAAAGTGGCCCATGCTGTTTAAAACATGTATTACGTCTCAGATGTCAGACCCATACCTGATGATTATGTGTATGGAGTTATGGATCATTATGGTCTGAGCTGGACTGATACATGAGCAAACATGAGTAGATAGCAAGAACTGACAGTAAGAGATAAAGCATAACCTGAATATGTCTTTTAGCGATACAGGATCTGGAAATTGTCAGGTCAGGGAAGTGAATCGTGTTCCTGCGATGTGAAGTACCCAGCAAAACCTTGGCAGAAACTGCGCCTTTTATTGTAACTTTTTTTAAGGGGCTCCTTGTGCTGTGTAGACTCTATACCTGCCGAGCCAGATGTCCGTCGCTCCCTTTCAATCTGCATCTGATGCTGCTCCATCATCTGCCTACAGACAATTAAAGTAAGAAATATTACAGGATGAAGCAACATTCTCTCTTAAAATAGTTGACTTTAAAACATGCAACCACTCTGACCACTGATATTTGAGCTCACACGGTGTGTGTGCGTGTGTGTGTTGTTTTCCATGCACTATTTTCAGTCATGCTCAGATATCACCAGCCTCAACAGTGTGTAAATGCAATACATTTGTTTAACCACAAGAGGGCAAAAAGTGATCTGTAGACCATTGGAGAAGGTTTATGTTTGTGAGGGTTGAGAAAAGATCCTAGAGGTCATGTTTCAACTCAATCTTAATTTCAATCAGGGATTCTAAATTCTATTAATCAACCGAATTAGGGCCGTCCCTGTCCCGGGATGTTTAACCCCATCAGGCGCTTTATAAATCAGTCGATCCAGCTTATAAACTGTGGCGTCATAGTTTGAATTTTGAATCATTTTCACTTTCTTTATAACAGGAAAGGTCTGACCCAAGTCTAACACTTAGAAGTCACATGTTGACTGTAATTGGAAGGAGGTATGTGACCTAAACCTTACAGATAAACCTGGCTTAACACATCGCACTGTTAATCTGGACTCTCTTTTTTACATTGGTGATGACTTCCTGTCTGACTCTCAGCTGTATCTGTGTTAAAAATGGCTATGATTATCACAAGTGATAATAAAATCTCTAGTCACCTCCTCTGTGCTTCCGTGTCATCCGTTGATGGTCCGTTCTGCCGCTGACCAGCTGGACCTGCTGGAGAAGACATGGCAACGATCCAGACATTAATTCAATTAGACAGATGAATATATAGCCTGCAGTGCACCATAATAATATTCCCATCATTTTACCCAATTCGGTTTTAAATATATAATTGACAAAATGGACGACATAAAGGAAAGAGGCAGATGTCTACAACCATTATGAAGTCTTATAAGTATGCCTATTAGGCCCTTCTTGGAACTGTATCGTCATTACTTCCCATCCCATCTCCAACACTACTCTTTTATCTGATGGATGGACTGAGACAGAAAGCTGCTTAGAAGTAAAAACATGGATATCGGGTTTCTCAGATGATGTCCGGATGCTTGAGATGTGGAGTAGTGTTGCTGATTTCTGCCTGCTTATCTATGTGATACAGTGTAATACAGTTAGTGAGAAATAAATGGCTCTTAGGTCAAAGTTATGAGAACTTTAAAAGTCAGAGAAGTGTGAAGAGGTTGTTAAAGGGTATTTTTTTTTAAAAATGCTACATTAAAAATGAGTTTGGTCAAAAAGTGATGTAGTTTTTTTCCCCTCAAGGACTGGACTTAGAGAAACTAAAACAGTGCAATGCTAGCAGCTATGTGCAAATTGAGCATGGTTCACACTGGGACAATGCAAAGACTGATGCAATACAGTTTGTGATTAGTGCAACATGATAAAAACTGCAGGCATTAGGACTAGAAAGCAGAGCAAAATACAAGGGCGTTCAAGTCAAACTGGGACTTGTGATGTAATTTCTTGTGAATGAAGCTGTAAAAGCACAGTACAGTGATGAGACTCTTGGCCGCAGAAAAAAAGGCCATATGTCCATGTAACCCACTGCAGTTGTTCCCGTGAACATTTAGTGAGTGGAACGTCTGATCCTTGAAAGAGACGCATCTGTCTGTGGGAACTGTACATAAAATCAATCATAAACACCACTTGCACATTACAGGAACTCATCTGGGATATTATAGGAGTTCCTGGTAGGCTAGTGTTTCAGACATGATGCAGATGATCTGATTATGGCTCCAGCATACTGGTAAAAGTTTCTTCTTTGATGGTAGTGAAAAACTGGGATAAGTGCATTCGTGTAGCAAAGGATTATATAGAGAAATAAAAGTAGCAGTTTTATGCACAATCAAAAGTCCTGGTTTGACTTGAACGCCCCATGAAAAATGGTTTGCTTTGAATCCCGGATTGCTGCCTGCATTATTACCACATAACACACTCCTTCTGAAATAAGTCCATGTCACAGTTGGTCCAGATGCAGACCAGGCAAATGTCAGCAGTTTTAACCAAACACTTGAAAAAAAAAATCTAAACGAGTTTTTGAAACACATCTGCTTCTGTATCAGATGTCCTGTTGTGGTTTGATGTAGTTATTCATATATATTTCAGTAAATTATTCAGCTGCGGGCAAGCTCGTAAAAAAGGGAAACATTTTCACCAAGTTTCCTAGAGTTTGTTCATAGATTTCTGCTTAAACAAACCATGACATGGCTTGTTAAAATAAGTCACTGAAAAAAATTATATTTAAAAGACAAATGGACAACTGGAAAGAGAAATATTCTTATATTCAATGATTCACAACTAAAACATCTGTTCAAATCTCATCTGTTCAAAGGCTGAGTGAAACCACTTCAAATTTATTTGACTTATATATTAAGCTATATATATATATATATATATATATATATATATATAGCTTAAAACATACATTATTGGTTAAACATTAAAAAGCTCATTTGGTCACTATTCTGTCATGTCAGTTGCTTACCCAGACCTTTGAATGCAAGGAATTTTATCTAACACAGATAGAAATGTTAAATTTAGAAGAACACCGTCAATGCTAAAATAAATCAGTGCAATACATTCAGATCAATAGATAAGCTGTGAGAATAAGTACAAGTCATTATTCAGCAGTCAGGAATGTGTCCACTGCTGAGTGTTACATTTGTCTGGTCTTCTTCCCAATCTCGCAAAGACAGTGTAAGCACTTTCAGTAATCTCTTAAATCAGTTGGATCTGATCGTGACTGATATCCACCTGGTCTAGCTCAATAAGGATAGTTTTTTTTCCCACAGACAAATTAACCATAAAGTCATACACATCAGATACATCAGAGTCTTTGTAAAAAAAAAAGGCAGAACACATCTGAAATTCTGGATCAATGTTTAGGCAGAATTAATATTTTTTTCGACCTAGCATTTTATCATGAAAAAAAAAAAAAATAAAAAAACTGCTATGTTTATTGACACGAAATAGATGATGTGTGTCCATCTACATGTATCTGAGCACTTGAAAGTGAAGGACCTTTGTTTAAGGGTCCCACAGTGGCGACCCAGCAGTGTCAGTGCTTGAACTGGGCACCTCCTGGTTAGCAGTCCAACACCTTAAGCACCCAGCCACTGCTACATAGATCACATGCCACACAAAAAAACTGTAACAGACAAGTCAGCTATATACCCTTATATGTGCTGTATTGGTATTTTATTTAAAAAATATATATATATATATATGCTGGTGTATTCCACCTTGAAACACTATGCACAAATGTAAAAATTATGCATTTGCACAGCTGAACTAGAATTCATGACTTTACTATGTAAATAACAGCAAATGATAAAAATAGCTTAATCCAAATTTAGACATGTGACTCAGTGGCTGTTCTTATTAGCACCACAGAAACCACAGATGATTAATATTCTGGTTCCAGAACTGAATACCGACATCAGCTCTCAAAATTCAGAAAATACACTCATTACACAGTGACACAGAGTATGTGTGTGTGTTTGGTTAGGGGAGATGACTCATTTTATACTGTGACAGGGCAAGACGATCCCAGGTTATCTGCTCATACATCATCTGACTCATGCATACATACATCAATCTATAAACTGAAACGGCAACACGAACAGCATATACATGTCACAAGTAACAATTAACAGTTTTATATCAAATAACCAAATGATTTTGGGCTAAGCAGTGTATACACAAAGTCTGTCGCATGACACAGCCAAGACTAACATCGTTACCACAAGGGCATCATCATTAAAAAGGTGAGTATGCTTTTCCCGAAAAAATTGTTTTTTTCCCAAAAAGTCTAACAAGCAGAATACAAAAAAACCCCAAAACAATACATTTCATTCCAATATTAAATCCAAGCTTTTCTAAACAAAAAATTACCAGTGAATTAAAAAAAAAAAGAAAAAAAAAAAGAAAAAAATTCCCATTGTTCTATTTGTGATTAGTTGGGAAAGGTTAAGTTTACAAATAGAAACAGGGGCCACAATGACGCTTTTACAAAACAAATACAGTGAAACCTCGGATTGCGAGTAACACGGTTTGCGAGTGTTCCGCAAGACGAGCAAAGATTTTTAGTAAATTTTGACTTGGAAAACGAACAAGTCTTGGTTTACGAGTACCGAGTATCATGTATCACGCATGCTCTTCTTGTTTTGACGCCGCGTGCGTCATTGTGCCACACACACACACACACACACACACACACACACACACACACACACACACACACACACAAAAGCAAGACCCCTCAGACCCCTCCTACTTTCGCCTTCACAGACACACACACTCTTTCTCTCTGCTCTACACAGAAACACTGGTCTGTCGCGATTCTTTTCAAAGTTAAAGTGCAGGTTAATTTGTTTTACTTTTACTTTACAGCAGTGATTCCGTTAGTGTGTCCCTCAATCGAGTGTCATTAGAGAGATTTCTTGTTTATTTTTCCGATAAAACAGTTTTTCCGTTGTGTGTGCGCGTGTGTGTGAAAAGAGTGGAGGAAGGGTAACTGTGTAAGACGAGAAGGGGGAGAGGAGAGCACACACACAAACACATACACAGTGCCTGCGCGCACAAACGGAAACACTTATCTGTTGGGATTTATTTTTACTTTTTTTTTTAAAGGTAAAGTGCAGTTTAATTTTTACTTTATATTTATATTTACTTTAATTATTTTTATGTATTTATTTTTTTGGGCTGTGGAACGAATAATTTGAGTTTCCATTATTTCTTATGGGGAAAATTCGATTTGGAGTGATTTACGATTTGGAGTGATTTACGATTTGGAGTGATTTGGAATACGACCCGCTTCCTGAACGAATTATGCTCGTAATCCAAGGTTCCACTGTATATAACATATAGAAACTACAACAGAATTCACTTATTTTGTTATAAAAAAAAAAAAAAAAAAATTAGATACTACATTGCTGGTTTTATAAAATGCTGAACCGAGACAGAGAAAACTGGCAAGAGTGACGCAGCTTTAGTGCTTTAGTCCTTTACTCTCTCTCCAGCTCTCTCACCTCATCTGTACACTATGACAAATCTCTCATGCAAAGTCCTGCTTTTTAAGCCTTAGTGCTTGTCATTGCATAAGTCACTAACTAGCCACGTCTCTGCCATAAAGTTCCGTGCAACCTTACTGGACTGCAGTCTGGCAGCCAGTGCATATACTATTCTGTAATTCTACGCTGTATTTCTAGCTAATATATAATATATTTATGGCAATTTCAAAATTTACATGATCATCGGAAACAAGTGTTTACTTCTCACACGAGTAACGAAAAACAGCTCTAGCCAACAAAAATGCATCAGAATCACACATCTAAACATGTTTCAGGGTGGAGTTCTTCTTTAAAACTATTCCTGCGAATGTTTCATATCCAAACACCATCATCATCGTTTGTGTTGACATCATGTGATGTTCCAATCAAGGTGGAAGGAGATACTGATTGATGCTTTCTGTTCAGAAATAGTCACAACCAACACATCCGCACTCATGACAAGCCTCAGACAGACGCTGAGCCAGACTTGTTTCGGAACCTCCACTGAGGAACCACAACGGCGCTTCACAGCTATTGCATTACACGGACAACATCATGCTGAACAGGCTATTCACTTGCATTAACGAGGTAACACCATTAGCAAATACACCTGTCAGTAATACTTACTACTTAGTTTTATAACGGCAGAGCTCACCCTCCGCCCTGGCCCAGGTGAGAACGATGGTCTTAGCATAGTGCCCCGGCTAATACTTCTTCCGTAGGAAATCAGTATGAACAATATAATAAACCTGGGCCTAGAGGTAGGGTTATCATTCTAACGACACATTTGAGTGTATCCAGGCATATGCAGCCTTCTCTATGCTTTGCATGGTGAGGTGCTTCTAGCAAGCTCATCTCCAGTTCCCCTCCCCAAAAAAAGCACGAGAACATGTAAGATTGGTTCCGCGACAACTTGGCTCCACGGATATTTTAGCCAAGCTAGGCACCAATGAGAAGACGTTGTTACTTATCCCCCCCCCAACCCATACGCTTTAAGTAGCAGCAACCTGAAACCCAAGAAGCTCATGTGCTGTTCTTAAGTAAGTGACTACATGTAAAGAAAGAAATTAACATACTAGACTGCTGCATCACAACAGCTTCGAGAGTAAACAGCAGCTCTAAAACTGTAAAGGGGAATTAGACCTCCCTCAATGCAGATTATTTTTAATGACTCTTTAATCCTACCTAATTCAAATATTAAGATCTTTATATGACTATGTAAATACTATTCTGGTTATGGACTAGTGCCAAAGATCTTTATAGTCCACATTAAGTCCAGTCTGACATTTCAGTGGTCCTCATGGAAGCGCAAGGTCTGTGATACAGTATTTAGGATGAAATATAAAATGTCACAAACTTCATGGCTTTACTGCAGAAATCCATCCATCTATCAAACTACAATTCAGGCCTGGAAGATACCTCACATACTGTAAGCAAAGGTTATCCAGGCCTCTAATTATATTAAGTTATAGTATTTGAATACCTGGAAGCCGAGCCAAAACTTGAACCTACCTGCATCTTGTGAGCTGAGCACATTGAGGGCAAAAAGCATGGCCGTGGAGAAAGTGGTGGCCTCTTCCTTGCTGGCGAAGTTGAGTCCGTAGACTTGTCTGGCATCGCGCCACTGGTGGAACGTCGGGGTGGCCTGGTTATATTTCAGACCCTTCACTATAGAGTAGTTTATCACAACCTGTCAAAAAAAAAAAAGAAGTGATGTTTCAGGTTACAATACTGCATCGCCGACAATCCAAATTTTTTAACTAATGGAAAAATCAGTGATTCAGGTTCTTACTTAAAATGATATAATGGTTTAAATTTAAAACTTTCATTTTACAAGGATATTAATGATGCAGAGTCGCATTATATTCTGTATCTAAAACCTGTGTAGCTATAACACATAAAATTGGAAAGTAACTACTGAGGATGTATGCATTTTTAATGTAGTGCATTTTTATGTACAGTCATTTAAAGCACATCAGCATCTAAATACATAGTGTCCACTTACTGACTGTGGATATTTGATAAGACAGCACTGGTACATTTTACTGTTTTTTAGTACTCTGCTTGTAAGTTGTGTCCTGACCAATGGCCGGAACAGTGGGCACAAACAACACCACAACAGCACTGAAGACAGATGTTCACCCTGCAGACTAAGTACAGTATGACCCATTCTGTGAAAACCCAGCTAAAGTCTTTCTTCTTTTTAATCCCCATTTCCCCATTTAGTTGTAGCCAAGTCCCACCCTGCATCAGGGCTACAACTACCAACCAGGGAGGATAAAGGCCATCACGTGCTCCCCCAAGCCATATGACACCAACAACCAAATAACCAATAACCCACTCGGAGGACAGCACTATCGGTTCTTTCTGTTTCGTGAGCTCACAGGAGCCTGTGACTGGCTATAGAGCCATGATTGATGTGAAAGCACCTCCCCTCTGAGAGAGGTCAGCCAATCAGATGCGAGAGGCTACTCGGGATTCGAACTCATGATCCCCGATGGTAGGGCGATCACTTTTATGCTGAACCTGTTAACCTGGTTACTGCAGCCTACAACAACCACAAGTTGCACATAAAGTTGCACATAAAGTTACATAAACATTAACACAAAATCGATTGTTTCATTGTTATTATTAATGAATAATGTGACAATATCACCATGTGTGTGAATAATTTCTGAGTGAAAGCTGCTGGAAACTAACACACCCTGTGTTCATTCATAGCTTGATTTTATTACAGACAGCTTGAGACAACAGATTCCAAGAAATCGTCCACAAACACCTCCCGGAGGACTGAGTCTGAGGAATGCTGTCTCTAGTTTTGCTTTGGCAATGATAAGGGAAAAAAAAATCACAGTTTCAGAAACCAGGCAAAATATGCATGTGTACTCTTC
This sequence comes from Clarias laeviceps, assembly GCA_030014305.1. Classification (NCBI taxonomy): domain Eukaryota; kingdom Metazoa; phylum Chordata; class Actinopteri; order Siluriformes; family Clariidae; genus Clarias; species Clarias laeviceps. The sequence goes on from JAQMYJ010000005.1 coordinate 19,520,818, forward strand.
ACACTGTATGTAACCTAAACTATATTGCAAAAAAATATTCGCTCACCTGACTTCACATGCATATGAAATTCCTTACTCAAGTTCATATGCATGTGAAGGTAGGTGAGCAAATACTTTTGGCAATATAGTTTATGTACTGTATGTAATGTAAACTATGAAGATTTGTGATTCAGAGATTGTACAAAAGTATTAGACTATTAACGGCTCAAGACACAAACATACATGACACATTATGTAGGTCATAAAGTATATTATTTTAGGAGAACCAACAGTTATGGGAAGGTCCCAGTTTCAAATCACATGACCACCAAGTTGTCCTTGTTGGGCCCTTGAGCAAGGCCCTTAACCCTCAACTGCTCAGCTGTATAATGAGATATAAATGTAAGTTGCTCTGGATAAGGGTGTCTGCTAAATGTAAAAACACATTGTGGTAATTACTTTGATGAAACAGCATCAGAATAGTTTCGACTGCATGATAACATTGAACCAATGACAATTTTGCAAATATGACATCATCTCCTATCCCAGGAGACTTAGGGCTTGAGGCTGGGTATACCCTGGATATGGTGCCAATCCAACACAGGGCACATACATACACATGCTGATTCACTCACTATGGGAATGCCAATTAGCCTAATCTGCATGTTTTTGAACCAGAGCACCCAGAGAGCAGGGGGAGAACATGTATTCTATGCATATCGACCTGATGTGCAAATTGAACCTGGACACTGGAGGTGCAAGGCGACAGTGCTAATACATCCATGAATGATGCTGATGGGAGCTTTTTTTTCTCCTTTTGGTAATTAATTCTGAGCAGACCTTGAACCATGGTCTCAACTCTGGAGGCACTAAGTGCTATCCACTGGTCTACTAGGAGCCTGCTGCTGATGCTGGAAATGCACATTAATTGCTTTGTCAAACGAGTGCCACATCTAACTCATCCAAATCTAAAAATCGGGACAATTGAACCAAAATGTTAAATCGAGAAGCGTAAAAAAAAAAAACGACAAAAAGATTTATGTCTGAGGTTCATTCTAAGAAACTGATATTATTTGAATGTTGTGCAGACACCACATTATAGTACAGTACTGCTGATACTTAGGGATGCGATATGGGATACTGCCGTATAGTCTATGAGTGGCACATGTCTACATTAAAAATCACAGATTTTTCCACCTTTGAATTATTCAACAACATTTTGTTTCACTACCAAATCGATACTCCTTCTCTGCCTCTTGCTGCTTCTATCATTAGCACTGGTTGTGCAGCGTTTAGGAACCATGATGTGCTCCTCCATAATATTTTCAGACGAAAATTAAACAGAGAGCTAATAATACAACACTCAAGACACATGAGATACATGCAGTGTGTGTGGGAATCTGATGTCTTCGTACGGTTCTCTAGTCATGATTTCCAACCTCTTGTATAAACTTAAGAGAACACGGATGTATATGTGGTCTGATGATGTGTGGACAGACATTAAGTGGCAGAAGTAAAATTTTATATTTTAGTTGTTTTGGGGTCATTCATTGAACATTATTATAGTATCATTTTATGACTATAACTCTAAAAAACAACATTGGCAACTTGTGTTAAATTATGCTGGCTATGAAGTTTTGGGCTTTGTGTGTTTTATAGTTAACCAGACCTGTGACTGGGTAAGGACAATGGACTTTTCAATTGACAGGTTCACTTGCCAACCTCGTCCTTTTGAATATTCCTTTTGTGGCTCAGTGGTAAACTTATCGCCTGCCATGCAGAAGAATAGGGTTGGATTCCCAGCCAATGCCCAAATCCAGCCTCTGGATGTGGAGCATCCTTAATATCCAAAACCGGATAGGAGATCGCTGCTTCCGAAAAGGGCATTCAGTGTAAAACCTATATCAATTTGTATGTGCGGATCGGATAGTCTGCTGTGGCGAGCCCATAACTAGATAACCCAAAAGAAGAAGAACATCAACTGGAATATGCTGAACTATGAAATGGGATACTCTTTGTGGTGAAAGAACAACAACAACAGCAATAATCACATTTAATTTGTTATTTGTCTCCGCACTCACCTGCTGGTCCTGCAGTTTGACCCCCACCACACGGAAGGTGTTGTTAGCAGTGTTGTGGTAGATATTGATGCGGCTAAAGCCCTGCTGGCCTGGCTTGATGGGCACCCACTTCTTGCTGGTGTCATCGTAGATCATCACAGAGGCCCGGGCCTGGCAAATACTCTGTTCACTGTTGGGAGTAACAAGAAGTACTGAATGATTTAAAGGTAATTACTTGTATACTGGACATGGCTTTCAAGGTCATATCATGACTTGATGCGGAACTAGACCTGGGAAATGAAAATGTGCCCAGACTGACATGATGTCTATTTGCTTTATTTTATAGCAAGTCATTTTCAAAGAACATCATGACACATCTCAGTATAAAGACATTGTCTTGGCATGGGATTTTAAAAGTCACAGACGGTTCGTTTTCTACACTCGCCCCGAGGGAGGAATAGTTACACTGAGTAACATCAACAAGCATACGAGCCATGAATGCATGACGAGCCCTGAAAAAACTGTCCCACCTCTACTATGCCAATGTAGTGGTAATGTAATTACACCACTGAATGACACTGTGTGAGGGGTGTGCCAGTTATCTTTGCTAATTATACAGCAGGACATGAAACAGGCCAAACCATGAAGCAGATGAGAACTGCAGCAGCTGTGTTGATGGGTTGATAAGCGGCCACGGTTAAATTAAAGCCATGAGTTTCTTAGATGCTTTAAATAGCGCTCTTTTGTCCATATGTTGATGAGGCACTCAATTAGCAACAACAAAAAAAAAAAAAAACAGGAAAGTGTTTAACACATGGTCTGCTGAATGAGCTTTTAATTCAGTTTGGAATTAATCTATGTTTAAACTGAGGACTTCAATCCAAGTGGAGACTTTGACACATAAGAAGATTGCAGACATCATTAAAGCTGAACTGCTGACGTCTTCGAAAAAAGATTAAAAGCAGAACTTAGTGGGATTTACTTGAACAATCAAGACCTTAGTCCTGACTTACATTCCTTTTCCTTTTTTTTTCCCTTTCCCATATTTTTTCTTTTATTAATCTTTCTTTCTGTAGGGAATATTTTAAATAGTAGGAAAGGGAAAGGGAATTAAAGAGGGATGATTAGAATGAAGGCGATTTAATGTTAAACTTGTCTTTCCAGTGACATCTTATGTTCATAAGTTGTAACATTAGAGACATTATGAATAGATTTCGTCACAAAACTAAATGTTATAGTCAACACTTTCTGGCATAAAACCTTAATTTCAAAATTTGTAAACTGTGCTTACAGGCTATACCATAAATAACATAGTAAAAATCTAAAACCAGTAAATATACAGTATATGTTATGTATATTCATTATAGACTAACAGTATTTACGTTACATTTGAAGTCTGACTATTTTTACATGTCCATTGAGAGGATAAAGATGAAAGCAGTTCTTATTATCTTGAGCTGGTCTCTGTAACTTAAGCAAATTTCCACCCTGCCTTTCCCACCACTACCACACCCATCTCCATCTGAACTAGCCATGTCTTTTACAGTCACTAACTACATGGCTTAATATGTACAACAGAGTAAAAATGATGATACATGCTGCATTTATACCAAAACCTTGTTGGAAACCTACTGTATACTGTATGAACCTTCATCACTTTTGCATTGGTTAAAAAGAAGAATATTACAGACTTACCGCTTAATGGGCATGACATTAATGTCTCAATTCTACTGCTGTACAGCCTACAAGAACAACCATTTCTGACAGACTAATGAGTGAACAGAGGCTGGTGTATTGTGAAAAGAATACCTAATTATAGAAACAAGAAGTGCATGGAAGTGCACAGGAAACAGGTTGAGTGTGAATGTGTTAACTTGTCAGTTTCAAAAAGGAATGCAATTTTATGATTGCATTGCAAAGGAAAATAAAGTATGATTTTTAAATTATATTTGTCCCTTCATTCATCTTGGAGTCCGGGAGTCTATCCTGCGACCACTGGGAAGAAGGTGGGAATACACTATGCTCATACTCGTACACATTCGTACTGTAATCTCATTCACAGCGAGGGAGTAGTTAATCGACTTCTGGTATATTTTTGAAATGGGGGAGGAAAAACCAAAAAAAATACACGGTGTAAACATGTAAAACTCCAAACAGGCAATAATCCGAGCTCAGGAATCATTGAGTTGTGATGTGTCAACACTGCATTCTAAATACAGTAAAGCTGATCTGATACACGCGGACTAACACAATTAAGTAATAATATGCACTTATTAGACAAAGTGTGGATCTAAGAAATAAAGCAACAACTTTAAACTACCATACTCTCTCAAACCTTCAAAAGAAATATACATAGTGTATTTATTCAGTACAATTTATGTAGCTGGAACATCAACCATCAATTAACACTTTCCGTGTTTCATTCTGATATTCTTTAGCCTGCTCTGCTTAAAGTTTCGTCCATATATAGAATAAGTTCTGAGTTTCAAATCAGCTACAAAATACAATATTGATACCAGAATATAGCATCTTCCTACTATAACATGGGTAATTCATTAAAATTTAAGAATGTCCCGTCAATAAAATATTCTTCGAGCCGAGGTCCGAATTTCATGTTTGTGTTAGAATTCAGATCTCTATATATGTAGTTATTGTAAGTCTATAAAAATAATGAACTGAAAATTTCCATAGCATTTCAATAATATTTGTTTTTCAATTTCAATTTTCATTAACTACGTTAAACTTGAACAGTTTGAACTTTAAATGGTCTTTTTGTATTCCGTTGTACTTGTTGCGGATACTGTATGTTTGTTTAAACCACCTGTGTTTTGTATTGGTGCTTCACATTACTGCTTTTTATTAGCATGACGGTTTTGGAAAATTTTTTGGAACTTTCTGCAAGAAGAATAAATATATATTAAGCTGTACATTCAGCAGGTTCAGTTTCATAGCCTACTTCCCTTTTCTTGGAGTAAGCCATGTTCTGTCAGGCTTTCGTGTCTGTTTCTGCCACACTCTCTGTCTATACTTGGTAAACCATCGCGTTGATTCACTTTGTGCCGTGCCCACCTTGAGGGGAAAAGCATCAGAAAAGCATTTAGTGATGCCTGCACTATAGTATCTTCCCACTTTCTCCGAAACCATGTACATTTCTTAGGCACCAGTTTCCAAGCTGGTCCTACCAAAATGCAGAATTTCCTCACTATATTACTCACTCACTCATCGTTTATATCTCTTTATCCTGTATTCCGGGTCACGGGGGGCCTGGAGCCTATCCCAGGAGACTTAGGGCACGAGGGACTTAGGGTGCCAATCCATCGCAGAGTAGCACACTACAGGTAATTTTGGGAACTTAATCTGCATGTCTTTAAACCGTGGGAGGAAACCCACCAAGCACGGGAAGAACATGCAAACTCCACACTCACAGAGACGAGGTGGAGGTGCAAGACGACAGTGCTAACCACCACACCACCGTGCCGCCATGACTGTATTAAGTGATTCACTATTGGATACATCACTAGTGAATACTGCAAATTATTAGCATCTAGTAATAGGTACAGTAACAAACTCCATTGTAACCTGATACATTGCTTTGCATTTTAATCAAGCATTATCACTGCTAAGATAAAAAGTAAAAAAGAAATTGAGAGTGTTCCGCAAGACGAGCAAAGATTATTAATAAATTTTGACTTGGAAAACAAACAAGTCTTGGTTTACGAGTATCGAGTATCATGTATCCGAGCGTCACGTGATCAACTGAGCCAACGGTTTTTCTCTCTCTTGCGCTGCGGAATTGTGCGCGTCTCTTATTGGTATAATCAACATCCGTGCAGACGTGTACTGTTTACTATAACACTGTGACCACGTGTGTGTAAAACATATTTTATTTTGTGTCTGTATGTGTGTGTGTAC
>JAQMYJ010000005.1:19542532-19552740 GCA_030014305.1 Clarias laeviceps
GTTAAGCTGCTTTGGGACAATGTCAATTGTTAAAAGCGCTATACAAATAAAATTGAATTGAATTGAATTGAATTATCCACTCGCTGAATATTCACGGGAACGATTGCTGTGGGCCTCGAGCCACCTCGGCCGGGATTGTCATTTACAGACGTACGGCCTTCTGCAAAACGTTTGCACCTTTTAAATGTTTTACTGCATTTAGGATCCTAATCAACGTTCTGTGGCTGAAGTCTTCTGTAAATGTCAGTCAGTTTTACGCCTTTATTTACGAGAAATTTCATCACGAGTCCCTGTTTGCCTTGAACGCCCCTTGTATTTTTGCTACAGAGGACATGAGCTGGTATTGCGTGCTATTTAAGGCTTTCTTCTGGCAACAATTAAAAAAGAAAGGCTATAAAGAGAAAGGAAACTTGGATATGAGACAGTATGATCAGAGCAGGTTTAAATTGAATCAAAACGTGTATAAATAATTGCAATAAACTAATAGTTAAAACTGGGATTGCAGTACTAGCTGTGCATTAAAGGTTTGGTTTTGGTAACCAGAAGGTTGTGAATTCAATCCAATCACTGGCAATAATTTATCTATTTGCTTGAAATATATTTATGGCAAAAAAAAGTGTTACATTAACGACTTTAACGTATTGGTGTTAAAGCTTGTTTTGCTTTTCCCAAACAAAATCACTCTTAGGTGTTACAGTGTCACAGCAGGTGATATTGCCCCCTCACAGCTTCAGGGTCCCCAGCCCGATTCTAAACGAAAGTGATTTCTTCCATGATTCATCTGGGTTTTTTCAGCATGACAGCAGGTGTACTGGCACTTTAAATTGCCACCAGGTAGCTAAGTGTATGAATGTGTATGTGTGTGTGTGTCAAGTCTTCCTGGAATACGCTTTGAATTCACTGCTACTTTACCTTACGTGTTTCATTCTCTCCTCTTGAACATACAGAGGTACGAGGCCCTATTTCAAGACTAACCCGGCCTTGGATACCACAGACCTGTACCTGTCTGCTGTAATTATAAAGGACCCGATGATATTACTGAACAACCTTTCAACATACTCAGTTCTGTTTGACTTTATAGTATACAATTAATGATCGTAATAATCCCACTGTCTGATAATAACCAGAATATGACTGAAATATGACTGAATATTTCCTACTGAGTCTGATTTCATTTCATTGCCACTGTCTGCTCTGTGCACAATGTGTTGCTTGTTTTGAATCTAAATCTACATCAAGATTTCAGTGAAGCAGGAATCTGACAATGGAATCTGAGGAAGCTTTTCGAAGTAGACAATGTCTTTAGTGACAATGTATTGAAAGATAAAAAAGAAAACAAAACTAACCACTACAGTAATGAGACACAGTGAGAGCATAGACACATTCAAGAATTCACAGGATAGCAATCAACACTTTAATGAACAGAACTATTATTCCCAAACTTGCTTGTTTCTAGGTGGCTTAGTGGTTAGCACTGTCGCCTTGCACCACCAGGACAGAGGGTTCAAGTCCCGTGTCCCAGGTCTGTGTGCATGGAGTTTGCATGTTCCTTAGACATGCAATTAGGCTAACTGGCGGTACCAAAATTGTGTGTGTGTGTGTGTGTGTGTGTGTGTGTGCCCTGTGATGGATTGGCACCCCATCCAGGCTGTACCCGCTTCACTTACCCCTAAGTGTCCTGTGATGGGCTCCAGGCCCCCTGTGTTCAGGATAAAACCGGTATAGAAGATGAGTGAGTAAGTTTGTTTCTAGACATTCCAAAATTTGTGAGAAAAAAAAAATCCTGGATGTGTTTGTGCGTGTCTTCTTTTAAGAATCAGCATCGTGACGTCATCAAGACTTATCGCGTCGCCTGATTGTCACTACAATGACATCATTTTGATACAATGTGTTACATTTCGTGCACATTGATCATCCTGTTAAAAGGCAGTTGATTGTATGACGGTATTTACAGTGTCTACAATTATTCCTTAATAATAACAATATGGTTAGCATCGCCTATACATGAGCGCGTCTCGATCCCAAATCATTGAATGCATAGGATTTGACAGGGATATTATGGATAATTGAGGATGATGATGATGATGATCTTGTGGCGTTGAATGAAACATTACACACCCTGATTCCTGTCAGCACAACAGCAGGACAGGTGATTTCACAGGCCCTCTGTGTTTTGCATTAGACAGCACAGACATCTGCAGTTAGATCAGACGCGGATTTAAAAACACATTCCCGCAAATCTCATTCTGTCTTTCTTTGTATTATGTATTTTTTTCATTCACGTTTCTAAATGTCGCTCGGATCTGCCGCACACGCTGTCAAAATTAACGCCAAAAGATAATGACTTACCTCATTTTATCGGCGTTTTCCACGAGCTATCAGACAATAAAGAGGTGAATCTAAATGCGGTCTGTGTCCCCGCACAATCACCGGCGCATTGAGGTCGCGTATGAGCCCCGGGTGGCACGCGCGGATCAGTCGTATAAGATGAAAGCGTTGAGATTTTTTTTCCTTTTTGTAATAATGGCTCTCAGACGAGGTGATGATAACAGCGCTCCGTCAGTGATGGGCGACACAGCCCTCTTAACAGCTCAGCCAAGTCAGCAGCCTCTGTCTGCATTATAACGCAGTAAATGTCTTCTTATTTATATACCATATATATCTAAAACCAATTCCATGATCAGACAACGGTCGCGCCCATATAACATCGCCGAGTGGCTCGAGCGCTCCGGAGATGCCGTTTTAACTCCCTCCTGAATTTGGGCAAGCCGGTTTGAAGGCAGCGAGTGTGAAGAACCGGGAAACGCTGGCCCCTACTGGTAAGTACGAGGTACTGCAACGTCTGTGTTGTAAGGTGTGGCGGTTATTCTTCTTAGGTTCAATAACTTCTTTACATTACCAACTGCATTTATTTCATTACACTAAATATCTGTGTTTTTCTTCCTTTTGACATCCATTTTAAGTGATCCAGTCAGCTAGGAAACAGCCGACTTTCTTTTTTGTCTTGCAACGCGCATGCGCGACAATTTAAGGAGCCGTCACGCAGAGTAGGCGGTGCCCTCTTTGTTGGATTATTACTACTGTACAGTACAATAAAGCAGTACTGTATTCTGTAATGTACATTCTTATCTCAGGGACTGCACTTATTAACTAATTAATTAATAAATATGTACACGGATGAAGAATTGTAATAATCAGGAGGCTTAGTTATTACTAGACTATACATTATTAAATATAATGCAGAACACATAGGTGGCACTGTGGCTTAGTGTTTAGCATTGTCACTTCACACCTGCAAGGTTGGGGGTTCAAATCTTGCCTCTGTGCTCTGTGTATGTGAAGTTTCTACTGGGCATGTTGTAAGCTGGTTGGCTATTGCAAATTGCTGGTAGTGTGTGTGTGTGTGTGTGTGTGTGTGTGCGCGCAAGTGTGTGCGAGTTTGAGCATCTCATCCAGGGTGTCCCTTACATTATTATTACCACTCACTGTCCATACTGCTGTACAGGGTCGTGGGGAGCCTGGGGCCTATCTCAGGAGACTTAAGGCATGGTGTGCCAATCCATCGCAGGGCACACACATGCTTACACATGCTTATTCACACACTGTGGGCAATTTTGGAATGCCAGTTAGCCTAATTTGCATGTTTTTGGACTGTGGGAGGAAACCAGGGCACTAGAGGAAACCCACCAAGCACGGGGAGAACATGCAAACTCCATGCACACAGACCCAAGGCGGGAATCAAATCTGGACCCTGGAGGTGCAAGACGACAATGCTAACCACTACGCCACTTTACCCTTAGTAATTATAATAATAATACATTTCTTGCTGGGGTAGACTCCAGCCCCAGCTTACTCTTACTCGAGAAACCGTTTATGGAAAATGGATGGATATACAGTAGATTAGATGTTACAATTTTTATTTTCAGATAAAATAAAAAAAATCCGTACTATAGTGTTAATTTATATAGGTAAAACATCTATATTGTAGCTTCAGTAGCTGTAAATTATAAACTGCTTTATTCAGCACTTCAGTACCAGTTTGACCAGCTTGTCTTGTGAGATGGCAGCTGGTTGCTGGTCAGACTATGCTGGATGTTTAGCAGGGTTAGCACTAAGACCTCTAAAAATACTCAGCGAGAACCAACTGAGCAGAGATATATCAGTGGCCCGATTTAAACTGGCCCATAAAAAGATGTTATTATCAGTCCACCTTTATATAGCTTCTGTCTGTGAAAAAGGCCTTCTGTGTGGCTGAACAAAATACCAGTAACAGTGAAATGAAACAGTGCATATACAATTATAAATACAGATGCACAGATGAGTTATATTAGGCTGATTGCAAAATATCAGCATGCAACCCAGCTATAGAAGAGGTATGATGATTAGCTTCTTGAAATGTAAGATTTAAAACATCATGAGACAAAAATGTCAACAGGGGAAGCTTGAATAGCATGTGCACCAATTGCAAAAACCTGGAAATTATTTAATGTTTAAAGAGGAACATTTCAAAAGTCATGGCAGCATTTCAGAACTGGACAAGCAGCATCAGCAAAGAGGAACAGAGTTCACTGACAGGAATAGTCTGGCACTAAACCCTAAAAATTGCAACTGTAAAACGAATCACATTTGAATTAATATGTTTTAATAAAAACTGTATATCATTAGCATTGCAAAGTAAACTTTGTATCAGATAATTTTGTGTAAGAATAACACCGATTTCAGTCAGATTAGTCTATTTATTTTAAATCATATTCCATTTTGTTGGAAGTACCCAAAGGATGCCTTCAACACCCACTGTGTGCTGTAAACCTATAGATACAGTCAGGGATCCACGATGGTATACGCAGCCATCTCATGGAAATCATTAGGTCCAGTAATGCTTTTCATAGTTGTATAGTGGCAACAAACATGAGGCCATTTTCCAGGACCAGGTGCACCCAATACTCTTTCCTGGTGATGTATTGCTGTAAATATTTAAAGGTTGACGAGCATGCTTATTCTATGGCCTTAATCACCAGATTTAAGCATAATTGAATCTTAATGGGAAGGTCTGGAGTGTAGACTGCAAAGCAGATGTCCACTACCATCAGCCTTTCAGCTCTTTGAATACTAGAAGATATTCATCATAAAGAACAGCCTAAACATCGCACCACAAATGATTTAGGACTTGTGCGACAGCATTCCAAGTATGATTAAAGTTATTCTGAAAGCAAAGGCTGACCCCATATATAGGGTTCTTCATGTTAATATATTGTTACAGGTTTCTGTTAGTTCTGTCAATTTGACCAACACCTTCAGTTTGATTCTTAAGTACAATTAAATAGTCAACATTTCCATAACTTTACTATACACAGTGCATCTTGAAAAAAAAAAAAAAGTATAGTGAAAAATTAAATTTTCTTTTGTATAATTTAATTTAAAAATGTATTTAAACTAATTCTAGATACATTACATGTAAAGTGAAAGATTTCAGGCCTTTTCAGGCCAAAATTATTATGGCTCAAAGTTCAAGAAATCTCAAAGTATTAGAATATTTCATTACAAGTTTGAGTAAATTACTATTCATACAGTATAAATACCATGTATCTCAGTCTAATTCAGTACAACCGTGGGGAAGAGTGGAGAGAGACAGTCCAAAGTCAACTCAGCTGTGAAATTTTAGAGCACTCCTTGCTTCTGTCTGCTGACAAGCTTTATGGAGATACCGATTTCCTATTCCAGCAGGACTTAGCACCTGCTTACAGTGCCAAAACTACCACTAACTGGTTTGCTGACCATGATATTACCGTGGTTAACTCACCAGACCTGATTTTCTGTGGGGTATTGTCAAGAGGAAGATGGAAACACCCGACCCAACAATACAAGCTCAAAGCTGCTACTAAAGGAACCTTTGAATTTCTGTATTTTAAATCCTCTTTTGTTGTTGTTGGTCTTTCAACAGTGAGAGGTCACCACAGTGGATCACCCAGTCCACACACAAGCTTGGCACAGGTTTTACACCGGATGCCCTTCCTGGCGCACCCCTCCCATTTTATCCGGGCTTAGGACTGGCACTTCATCCAGTGGCTGGGATTTGAACCCGGGCCTTCCACATGACAGGCGAGAAACCTATCAGAGAGCCACCAGTGCCCATACTTAAATCCTTTTTTGAAAATTAACACAATATTCACATTTTTTTATTAGAATATTTACTCATCTTCTATACCGCTTATCCTGTGTACAGGGTCGCGGGAGTGGGGTGGGGGGGGGGGCTGATGCCTGGATCCTATACCAGGAGACTTAGGGCACGAGGCAGGGTAAAACCTGGACAGGAGTTCATTTGGGAATACCAACTGGCCTAATCTGCATATCTTTGGACTGTGAGAGGAAACCCACCAAGCATGGGAAGAAGATGCAAACTCGATCCACACAGACCTGAGGCTGGAATCAAACCCTTGACCCTAGAGGTTTAAAAAGATTTTGCATGTTGTATGATGCTTCTCATGCCTATCAGTTATGTTGGTCTAAGCTCTGTTTCCAGCAGTGTAAACTAAGCTTGCTTAATCTTGGTAATGAATTTAACATACACGTCACATACCATGACGTAGCCTTGTTTTATACACAAAGCCTTGTCTTTAGACACAAAGATCTTTTTTTTACAGTATATCTATGCACATATCTATTCATAGAATATAACAATTATTGTGTCAAAATGTGTATAAATAAAAGACCACATACATCCAGACTTCCAGGTTTGAATGAATTTAATCATGAATGAAGTATCAAAGTTGTTAATGATTAAGATGAGACCAGATTTTTTTTTTTACATTTTATTATGCATTCTGCAACAATCATCTACTTACTGTAAATTGCCAGTAACATGCCTAATACCATCATACTGTAGTTACTGATTCATTCATATGTAACGTTCAATTTCAGCCTACTTATCAATGTTTAAAAAATTGTAACACTCTTTTTCTAAAACAAAATCTTTACATCATGCTACATGACAATCAATACGCAAATGAAAATTTGAATGGAAAAGTCTTAAAAAATACACCCAAACATGTGCATGCTAAGACAGAATTGATATACTAACTACAGTCATTAAAAACCCTGATGAGTTTCTCCGTCTTTTTTTCAGTGCAAAAGAAATGAAGCATGGTTATTGCCATCAGGCAATGGAGAGACAGTTCAGCATAGAGTAGTTTAAAAATAATTATAATACATTAACAGATTAAAAAAAATTATTGTTAGTAGTGTTTTATCTAATCCACATGATGACAGTTTGCTCCGTGAGACCTTCAGAAATGAATCAAATACAGTGTATTGCATAATTATTGACACCACCCACTTGAACTGTACAATTTTTGTAGTGTTACAACCTGGAAATGGAATTGATTGGAATTATGTCATAAATGGACACAAAACACACATAATATTTAAGAATACTGAATTAATTCAACTACTGACTGAGCTAAATGAGTCCAATTTGCAGAGGTTGTAACACTACACAATGTAAGAGGGCGTGGCATGGTGGGGGTAAATACTTAAGAAAGCTCACCATTTTCATGAACCTGCAGTGAGTTAAGACACTTCAGTAATTCTTAATCGAGTGCACATTTATGATGAGCTTAGTACCCTAACTATGAACTACAGTATTAGCTTTTGTGTTGTCAAAGTTTTTTTGCTGTATCACAGTGCCGTTGTTGTGTTTTGCAAATTCCTGCTGTTTAGCTTTTTTATATACACAATGTCTCGTTAAAAGAAAAGCGAACAGTTCAGAAGGTTTTGGAGACTTCACACTGAAATTCATTTGTACAGCCAAGGTTGCAATACTTCTTGAGGCCAGATGGTGGAGTCATACACCACTGTCTGCTGTAACAGTTTCAAGACAAATTTGTCAGCTTTGGCATCACATAAAATGCATCATGTGTAGAAAAGTTGTTCATATTCATCACTCCAAGGTAAATGTGGGTTGTGTTTGTAGGATGCCGTATTCATGGCAGATGAGACAGTAAGCTTAGTTTAAATGCTGGCTTTGTGTTTCAGCAAATAGGAAACGATAGCTTAAACTGCCTGCCTTACTTCATTACACAGGAAAAACCTTCAAATGAGTACTACTACTTCTTCATTCCAATCTAACAGAAATGGGAATAGTCCCTCTCAGTTTCCAAATATGCTGTCAGTAGTTCTTTATATTACACGCCACTGCATTACACTCATGTCCTTGCCGCCGGTGGACACCAAATGGCTGTCATCAAACAGGAAGTTAACACTGGTGACGTGACTGCTGTGACCACCATAGACATGACAAGGGGCCTGAGGAAAGAGAGCGAGAAAACAAAAAGGCAAAACAAGTGAGGTACATATTTTTCTTATACTGTATGTACTGTATAATTATAATAAAAACATGTGCTGGTTGCTTACTCTGGATTGAGAGCAGGGGAATGAGAAAAGGTGCACTTTTCCAAAATCGTCCCCAGTAGCGAGAAGCCTCTTCTCACTGGAAGTGCACACGGCATTAATGTCTGTCCCATCAGAACCATCTGGCCACAAGCCTGAGGGAGAGGATAAATAAAATCACCCGGGAACTAACGTTCAGCAAATGTAATCCATACTAATCCATATACAACGAACCAGTGTAGACATTTTAATGAACACATTAAGCACTTTTATTATCGTTTCCAATGGAACCTATTTCATGGGTCTTTGACCAATCTTATAATTACACATTACTGCCTGAAACTCACCAAACACATGAAAGCTCAGCGTGCAGGTAAAGGAAGCCCATGGGATATCGCGGGTAGTTTCCACACTCACTACTTGCTTACACACCGAGGGGATCCCTGGACAAACAAGCACATTATCCAATGAATGCTCAAAAGCTCTTATCTAACAGGTGCGTAATGCTTTGACCTGCTTATGAGAACTGGTTAATATGAAATGCAGCTGTACTCACAGTAAAGTATCTCATAGTCTCCAGAGTTGGATACCAGATACTGAGAGTCTGTTGACCAGTCTAGATGAGTTATGAAGCTGGAGTGACCCTGCGAAAGAAAACAACAAAACTAACAATACTAACCTGCTTTGTGAATTACAATTTACAGGGGAAAAAAAAAAAAAATCACGTATCAGTATTTATAATTAATATGTGATTGTCAGTGGAATCTAAAATAATTTATTTTGTAATGAAATTCTGACTTGACTCTAGTTTAGATGTATTCATTGTTATAGTTTGTTTTAAGTCAACGTTTGGACTACTGATAATAGTGCCAGCTGGAATTTATCTCTAGCTAATGGAGCAGCAGAGCAGCAAACACTTTCCAATGGTTCAATGTTCAAACTAATATTGCCATAACACTATAAATTAAACACCAACCAACAAATTAACATCACTGCTACTAATCCAAATATTTCAATATAAAACATGCATGTACACTGTCTGGGTTAAAAAGCAACATGTGGTGGCGAATTCATTTGTGAAAATGATTCATCATGCTTCTAGAATCATTTTTTCATAATCTGAGTTTTGGAATATGCCAGTGTCATTAGGGAAGAAAAGAAATCCATTGATGGGATTCCCTGGTCAATTGGTACATTCAGGTAGTCAGCTGAATAATTTTATTGCCAAATAATATTGTTGATTCTGGGCCTAATCACCCGAAGCAATTGCAGATAATAACACTGCCTTCAGAGGCTTGTACAGTGGCCACTAAACATGATGCGTGTATAACTTCATTCACTCCCCTTCTTATTCTGACATGCCCATCGATCTGGTATACAATTAATCTAAATGCATTAGAACACATGACCCTTTTTCCATTACTCCAATTCCTGACTTTATGCTCCCTAGCAATTTGCAGCTTTGTTTCTTATTAGTCTCACTAACAAGTGGTTTTCATATGGCCACACAGCTGTTTGGTACTAATCCAGTGGTTTTTGTCACATTATATTGTGGAAATGTTCTTACATTCAATAATAAACATAGCTGTGGTTCTGACTGGTGATTTTTTTATGATGCAAGTGTTTAAGTGATCTCTATTTACGATTCTTTCCCGACCACAGAGTTGATGATTCACCTCTATCCTTCAAGGTTTTAATAAAATGTTGGACAGTTCTTAACCCAATTCCAGTAATGTTCCAAATCTGCTTAGTTGGTAACCTTATTATTATTATAACTGTCACATTACATTAGTGTGTAAAGCAAATTTTTGCACATATATATA
>JAQMYJ010000005.1:19574576-19608580 GCA_030014305.1 Clarias laeviceps
GACGAGAAGGGGGAGAGGGGAGCTTACTTTAGATTCACACACACACACACACACACACACACACAGCGCCTGCGCGCGCAAATGGAAACACTTATCTGTCGGGATTTATTTTTACCTTTTTTTAAAGGTAAAGTCCAGGTTAATTTGTTTTATTTTTACTTTATATTTTGCGTTAATTATTTTTATATATTTATTTTTTTGGGCTGTGGAACGAATAATTTAATTTTCCATTATTTCTTATGGTTTAAGAGTGTTTTGGAATACGAGCCCATTTCCGGAATGAATTATGCTCGTAATCCAAGGTTCCACTGTATTATAAAGCACCGATACAGAAGGCTCCTTTCATGAAGGTTAAATAAATAAAAAACTTCCTATTTGAATTACAGCTGGGAATACAGTCAGAGCTACTGTTCAAGCAACATCTTCTCAATAATGCTAACTTAATTTAACTCTAAAGTATGGTGAGTTTATTTTGTGTGTTAATAAAGATTATGGAAAATAAGAGTGAACCTCCCTGGGAGGCACAAGGTAGGATAGTTATTATTCTCTCCTGATAATGTCGCTGGTGTTGAAGCACATAATGTTTGTTTCATCAAGTAAAAGCCAGGCTTTGGGTAAGATTTAGGTTGCAATTTCTCTTCACATTTAACTGAATTATTTGTGTCTGGATAGTGTCTTTTTTTGTGTTTGGATAGTGTCTAAGTTTGTAAATGTGGGCTGATCATTGTTCTAGCATTAGGGTTATAACATTTTCTGTGCTGCACAGTACTGTATGTTATTCTGCTTAGTCAATGTTTTCATATCACTTCATATTCATGATTATGAAAATATCGTCTAAGATCTGCTCAAGCTCAAGCCTTACAGCAAGTATGGCTTGCGGGAGGTAGCGGGAGGCAGAGAAAGCTCACGCCACATGATTGAGGTACTTATAAAAAATTAAAGGTTATTTAAACTTTTCTCCTGAACTTGTCTTTTCACTGAACCTGATTTTTCACCAGGCAGCTATGAATGAATGTTAGCAGTTAAATCCCTAAACTGCTTATTCTAGTTGATTGTACTAGCAATGTCTTAACTGAATGTGGCAGTGCAGGCATGGTTTAACATCGCCTTCAGATGGAGAGAGGCTGGTTAATTCGCAGGTATCACATATTGCTTTCCATTATTATCGTCACCCAGCTCTTTCAATCTGCAGAAGAGGCTTGACCATGCCCCCGCAGGCACACTGAGCTCTATTAATCCTCCTTTCACTTAGGAAAAGGCTGACATGCTAGTACACAATGTGGCCCCTAATAAAGTCAAGTTTCAGAAGTCTCATATTATCGGCCTGCATTAAGCAAAGAAAACGACTAAGGAGAAATTTAATCACTGGAGTTAGATTAAGAACTGTCCAACAAATTATTAAAACCTTGAAGGATAGTGCTTTACAATGAAAAAGAAATGTAGTTTGAAAACAATCATGCATGGAGATCACTTAAACACTTGGCAAAGTTGTATTGTAAAAACAATTCTACAATTTAAATGACATCTTTGTTTATTGGTGAAAGTAACAGCATTTCCATACACACACATATGCACACACACACACACACACACACAGACAGACACAGTGCAACGAGAACCCACAGGATGTGAAATATACAGCTGTCTAGCCGCTTATTGGTAAGACTATTCAGAAAAAAAGCTTAAATTTGAGAATAAAAAGGTCATGTGATCTGATCAGTCCATATCCTCCCTGTTCCAAAGGTGTGCACTGTACAACTCCATAACCTTAGATTCTGCTTCTGAACTCACCAAATCAGACAATTATCACAAAGGAAAAAACATATTTTCAGTTCTCCAAAGCTACAGTACTGTTGTGTACTGTATTATTTTTAACATATCAGGCTCAGGAACTGGCCCTGTGAATGAGCATAAACATTTACTCAGAGAAGAGGAAATGGTGCTGGGGAGATAACGCCTGACGCAGTTCGTCACTGACCAGTCTGTTACAGTATATCAAATATCCAGTTTTCTCAATGACTAAACACAAACACGAGACACTTGCTGGATATAGCTGGGCAGGCCGGCATGTTTTATTTGCTTTCCCATGACACACTCGTCACCTGGTTTGTAATGGCTTCGCGTGGACAGAGAGGCCTGGACAGAGAATGACTGCCCTTTCAAAACGCTCAAACAAAGAAAAAGGCTCTATCAGCAGCTTATTGGTTGGCAAGACTAATCCAGGCTGCAGTTGCAAAGCTCTTTCAGGTCGGTCACTGGCTGGTGATGTTATCCTCTGTGAAGGGAGCTGCTGGATGTTTAAGCTTGAAGAGGTGCTTTTGTTAAGAATGAAGCTTTAGGGCAGTGAATTGGAGCGCACACCGTTAATCAAGAAACTACACAGCTTTCAGTCATCAGAGAAATAGTGGGCTGAAGTGGAACCTTTAAGAGAGACTAATGACAATGGAAACTATGGAGTTTTTTGATGAGGCCAAAGAATGTTCAAAACCTGAAATTGGGCCCATTACTTCCTAGGTGATTTTAAAACATCTATGCTCCATGTGAGAAAGATGTTTGTAAAAGGAGGAAGGTTTATAATATATATCAGGGCTGTCAATATTAATGTGTTAACATGTGATTAATCTAGATATTTTAACGCATTACTATTTTTTCATTATTATAAAAATTATTCATATAATCAAGTCTGACCCTAATGGCTTCCCATAATCGCAGCACGGTTTCCCAACCTTGTGTGATAATGATAAAGTTTAGTGCGGGTAACAAGATCACCAAGTAAACATCACCAGATGTGCTGAACGGCAAATTTCATTATAAAACGCTTTTAGATTAAAGTTTGGATAAAACCAAAGTTGTGTGCTTGAGCTACCTTCAAGGGGAGCTATTTTCACAAGAATACATTAAACATAAGATGTGGGAGTGGTGGCTCAGGCTGGTTGTTGATTTTCAGATCTGATGATCCGGGTTCGTCAGTGGGTTGCCACACCCCATACTACCCAGCCACTGCATGCAGGCCTGGTCCAATTTGAGAGATAATTTAACATTTGTTAAATGTTAATGTTTGAGATGGTATAAAACTGCATAATCTGTTTCCTCTAACCAATTGCTCATGCATTTCTTTCCAACATTGCACATTTATAATACAAGCAAATCTGAGATTTTTTTTTTTTATCAAATTTTTTATTTCATTCGTAATCAAATCACAGACTATGACTGTGATAAACTAGATTAAAATGTTTAATTAATTGACAGACAGATAGATAGATAGATAGATAGATAGATAGATAGATAGATAGATAGATAGATAGATAGATACCTTCAACCTTCTAAATAATCAGAACCTATACAGAGATAGTGTGTTGTTTAAATTTTTAAAAAGTAGTGTATAGCACTCATGGAAAGGAAACGTTAGAGAAAACATTACATACTCTCACCTGTAGGGTGGTCTGAGAGGAAACTTGGATGAGCTGAACAGACTGGACACACTGTACACACTGTACACAGAGCATGCAACATAGGAACAGAGAAGAATCTAATGGTAAGATATACAGCAAGACAGATGGCATGAAGATGTTTGAAGGGAATGTGAAGGTGAGATGACAGAAGGAAAGTATGTAGTTTTATGAGATAAAGTTTGTCTCGCCGCAAGCATTGTCCCATTCCAAGATACATACACACATACAGTATAAAATGTTAAAAATAGATTTTTTTTTCACTGAGCAGAGTGAAAGATTATCCACTGTAACATAATGTATTTATATTTCGAAATATTAATGCGACTATGCTAATATTTTTATAAATTATTAATGCGAATGAAATATCAGATATGTTTTTGTATTAGCATTAGTTTATGTATTAGTGGTCTCTATGGGCAGACACCAGTGTTCTGAACATTTACATGCATGCATGCCTTTTCTTCCACACCCCCATTTATATAAGGCTAGTACACCCCATTCAGACAGTCATCGCCCAAGTCATCCATCAGTCCTATAAATTATAACAGAGTGCCGAACCATCCAACATCTGAGGAAGTGCATATTTATTGTGTGTGTGACAGGAAGAAGACGGATCACCGCTACTCAGTCTTATTCTTCTCTGTTATTCTTTCAGCCAGAGCATCAGCGTGCACTGAGAGTGACATCAGCACAATGGCTGTAGCAGCTGTTACTCTGCTACTCATGAGAAATGTCAGTTTTAGTCACTGTGGGCATGTGTGTCACGAAGAGATTATACTATCAGGCTCCTGTGACATTTCTAAAATGGATCCGATGGGGACAAGAGATGCAGAAACTGAAATATTAAAATGGGAATGACGGTGGAAGGATAATTTTATTGTTTATGCTGACAGCTAGTCCTTTGATGGTCTGACTGAGAAGAGCACTCACTTCCTGATAACACAGGCTTTTAAAGGGGAATTACACAGATTTTTCCAAACTTCAAACTCAAATAGAATGTAGTGGCTGTAAATTGGATGATGGAAAAAAATTTTGCATTTTGTTGAACAAAAAAAAAAAGATAAAAATTACAATATTGTTGAAAATTAGATTGAGAACCATTATAAGCAATACTAAAACTTTAGTTTAACATCGTAAACTCAACCTCCTCTACAGGTTTCAGGTTCACCCTGGTAGTTGGCTGCAACACTTTATTATAGTACAAGCAGGGTCCCATACAAATATACATCTTTAGGGGCCTTTGGTTCCTAAACCCAAAATGTTTAAGAGCCAAATCAAACCCTTTTAATTTAGCCAAATTTATCCCTTTTAACATAACCAGAACTCATGTAGCCAGGGTTTAGGCCCACAGACAGTGAGACAGAGTCAAGAGATTTTTAGTTTGGCCATTTAGTTCTCTCGTCATTGTGCATTGACTAATATTTAACTAACTTTGGCTAGCTTGCCGTCACACCCGTTATGTAGCAAGCAACTGGGTGAGTTTCAAAGCCTACTAAAAATAAACTCACTCACTTTCACTCATCATCTGTACCGCTTTATCCTGTACAAAGGGTCGCGGAGGGCTT
Organism: Clarias laeviceps; assembly: GCA_030014305.1. Lineage (NCBI taxonomy): Eukaryota > Metazoa > Chordata > Actinopteri > Siluriformes > Clariidae > Clarias > Clarias laeviceps. The sequence goes on from JAQMYJ010000005.1 coordinate 19,579,594, forward strand.
GGAGCCTATCCCAGGAGACTTAGGGCACGAGGCCACGGTACACCCTAGATGGGGTGCCAATCCACAGGGCACACACACTCACATGAACACTCATTCACACTCTACAGGCAATTTGGGAACATCCATTTGCCTAATCTGCATGTCTTTGAACTGTGGAAGGAAACCCACCGAGCACGGGGAGGACATCGAACCCGGAACCTGGAGGTGTGAGGCGACAGTGTTAAAATATATTTATCACAGATCAGAAAATACTAAATGCTAAATTGAGTGTTAATATAATAAATAAATGTTCTGTTGTTTCGCAATTTATTTCACCAACTGCTTGTCGGCACATGCATCCAAGTACACGAGTGCGCAAGATAGTACAGCATCCATGGCATACGCGTCCCAACTCAGCATGTGCACGTCATGTCTCTTGTACACAAATCACCCAAGTTTTGTAACGTTATTTCTCTGCTTCACCAGAGCGCTTACACTGCAGTGTCCCAAATACGTAGCTTTGTTAAGTATATCACATAGTATTCGAACAAAAAGAAGAGAGTTACATTTGTATTTGGCCCAAATTGCTATCTGTTATCTGTATTTCCAAAATTGATCTTCTAACCTAAAGATCTCAATTATTTAAAAATATTGTTGAGTCATAGCTACATTACGTTAATACTGTTATAGCACTTCAAAACTTATATATTGTCTATAAGATCCAAATTACAAAAACTTTTGTTTGCATTACATTTCGCCCTTATCCAGAGCGACTTACATTTTTATTTCATTATACATCTGAGCAGTTGAAGGTTAAGGGCCTTGCTCAAGGGCCCAACAGGGACAACATGGTGGTCATGGGATTTGAACCTGGGACCTTCCGAACTGTAGTCCAATGCGTTAACCACTGAGCTATAAAAATTTGAACAAAGTTTATGAGCCAGAAGCAAAAAAGAGGTAGCTATTTTTATAACACTGAAATCCTGCATTCTCAAAATGAAATAAAGGTCACAGACTCTCACCTTTTGGTCGCTGGTGTGATGTTGTCTTTCTTGGAACCTGAGGGTGACAGCAGCATGGCGCTTTTCTTTGGTAAGATATTGCCGTTGTGGACTGTAGGCTTCAGTGGCAGTGCTGCAATCATCGGCCTGGCTGTGAGACGAAAAGAGAGACAGCACGGACGGTGTTAGATTTTCCTTCAGCCTAGTCAGAGAAATTTATAAAATGATTTTTAAATAACTTGTGAAATTCTTACACCACACAAAAACAAAAGAAAACCGGGATTTAAAAGCTTTCTAGTAATCAGTATTAAAAATAAATAATAAATGAACACATGACCTGCTGGTAATTCTTACCAGGAAAATGTATTAATAATTTATCATAAACCACGTGTCAGTTCAGATGTCCTAGACCGAGGATACCTCTGTTAGAGTACAGTGTCACTGGAGTACTCCTACAGTGTAACTGCTGACAGAAGAGATCAAGAGAGAGGAATCTTTATTTATATTACCCTATGAACCAGCCCTATTAAAAATTCATCTCTGCAGATTTGCTGAAATCTTTTCATGTTCCTCGCTTGGCTGCTGAGCATTTGAGCAGCACGTTTGGGAGAGACGCTGCAGAAAGACATGAAAGAGACACCAAGAGAAAGAGACAGGCGGGGAAAAGAAAAAAGGAGAAACAGAAAAGCCAAATCAAACCTGAAGAAAAACCTTAAAAATAAACATGGAGGTAAGCAGACGCGACTGGCTTCATGAACACTTCACACAGGCACAAAGGGAACGGAGGAGATGTAGGTGCTTCAAGCCCCAACGGCTGAAATAGAAGCGTGTCTGTCTTAGTACATGATGAGGGAAGTTGTTTTGCTCAGACTGAAAGTTGGGACTGCCAGCTCTTATAGCGGGTCTAAAAGGGTCTGATGTAAAAATATGTCTGTCTGTTTGATTTCAATCTGAAGTTACACCAATTATCTGCTGTGCAGAAGACACGTGTCAGTAGTTATACAAAGTCAGCACATCCTTACTGATCCAAGCTATTGATGATGATAAATCACTTACTACTGTAAATTTTATTTCTGCAATCAAATAGTATGCATGCTCAGGATTATTGCACACAGCAAATGATACAGTGCATCAATAATATTTGTTTTAAAATGTTATTTATACTTAAATATATATAATTTTCAGTTAATTTGTGTAAATATAAGTTTTAAAATCAGCCATCATTTTCAGTGGACCTGCACACTGCTGTTCTTTGCACTTCTTACTTGCTGTGATTTGAAAGCCATGTGTTCTGTATAATAAATAACACAACCTGCAACTGTCTGCACGCTTGATTTGGCTTCACTGCTCCCTGCAGAGGAAGATTTAGTCATCCCTAGTTCATTTTAAAATGAAAGAGGAGAGTGAAATCTAAAGATAGCAGTACAAATTTTGAAAGGCTTTGGACTAATGCTTAGAAGATGAGTTTAAATCCGAGCATCTCTTTTACGCTTACCAGTCTACTGCTCAGTGACATCCTGGAAATTCTCATGGATAAAAACACCATCATTGTTTTCCTTTCTTTCTTTCTTTCTTTCTTTCTTTCTTATTTTTCTTTAAGTATTTTAGAATTTTTATATCTATATGATTTACTTTATAATTTTTATATTTATATGATTTATTTTATCATTTAATTAAAAAAAAATTGGGGGGGGGGGCATCAGTCTAGAATTAGCTAATGTTCATTTAAATTAAGCTAGAATGTAATGAGAAACAAAAAGACTTGAGCAAGATAAAGATTTTTTTTCCTGTCTATATCATCATATCATCCTGACACATTTTATTTTAATCATATGATGTCCTTTTTTTACTTTTTAATCTTTTCTAGGCTATGTTTGTGTTAAGATTAGACTGGTTACTGTTACACAGTAGTAACAGAACTAAGTGGATACATCAACTATTATTATTATTTTTTTTTTTATTACTATCCAACCTGGCCTCGCACCTCCAGGTCTCCAAGCTTCCCATGACCCTGTACACAGGATATGCAGTATAGAAGATGAATGAACCAAACAATCATCTTTGACCCTTATCCTGTGGAGGGTCATGGTGGGTCTGGAACGTATCCCAGGGAACTAAGGGCACAAGGCGTGGACACCCTAGACACTCAAGCACACACACACAGTCACCAATCAGCAACTCATGCATGTGGACTGTGAGAGGTAACTGAAGTAAACTCACCAAGCATAGGGGGAACATGCAAACTCCACACACACACAGACTGGAGGTATGATGCTTATAAATCTTAAACCCTGGAGATGTGAGGCAGCAGTGCTCACCATTAGGCCATTGTGTTGCATTATTATTATTATTATTATTATTATTATTATTATGGACATCAGTGTAAATATAAATAAATACAGTATAAAACAAAGTCTGCAGTATTTCTTCTGCAGTCATATAGTAGTCAATAGAGTGGGAATAACTGATCTATACTCGCACGTGTCTTAAACATGAAAGCATATTATATATTTGATGCAGTCATTCTTCTGATTAGTCGAAATAACAGTTTGTGTTACCTTTGGTTGGTCCCTTTCTACTCAGCATGGCCTGCTGCTCCTCTGAGATGTTGAGTCTCCTCACCACGTCGGCTAAAGCTGACTTAAGCAGCTGAATCTCGTCCTCCTGCATCTGAACACGCTGCTCCAGAGACGCGAGTCGGTCCGTCACCTCCATGCTGCTTGTCGCCGACGCACTGTCATCTGCCACACACAAACACACCAAAATTTTATGTTTAAATAATATACTGTATAGTTTCTTAATTACATATTAATGGTGAATAAATTATAAATTAAAGGACTTTGTTGAAATGTAAAAATATTTTATATATTGTATTGCTATTAATGTATCCGTAGTGCTTTATGTTTTATTTATTACTTTTACCCAGCAGACCTTGATACTAGTCCTAGGGCTCTACTACACATTACAATTTGTATGCATCTCAATACTACACATCAGGTCTATCTCGAGCCCAGTGTAAACACTTTAATGTAAACAAACATCTGCACCAATACATATTAATCATAAAATCTAAACTGAATCTGAATATTTTTACAACTGAAATAACAATGCTGAACAGCGCTGGAGTCGTTTGGAGACAAAACTTAATTTTCGTCCGATCTAATTTTATGATTTCTCATCTGTGATTCACTCACTGATAAACAAGGTGTGAGATACTCAACCTTACAATCTTGATTTCTCTGTATTATTAAGTTAGGTAGAGAGTTCTGCTGTACAGATAGACAGGCAGACATGTACGTGGGCTTCAACCTGAAATAATCATATCACTGATTACAGTATTTTTAGCTTTAACCTGATGGTGAGAGTTTTAACTATTTCTAAAACCTCTTTTCCCATCAACAATGAGTACTTACACTAGTTATTATTATTGTAAATTTGTTACCTGGCCAATTGATCTACCTTGGCACTTTACTCCAAACACACCATATAAACTTTATTTACTACTTTACTTTACTGGGATTTGGTGTCTATATTGTAATGTCTGTCGCTGTGCCGACGCAATTTCCCTAAAAGCACTTTATCTATTTATCTATGCAGAAAAGTGAAGGCCGCGGCCATAATATGATTACTTTGCGACTCCATTTGTCGCAAATGCCTTACAACCATTAGAGAAAATTACACAAATTTGTTCACATGATTGTACACATCTGTCACATGTAGTGAACATTGCATTTCAGTGTTTTCATTTTTGTGTTGTCATTTTCCATATGATTCATTCATTCATTCATTTGCTAGAAAGAAATTCGAATGTTGGGGTGCGACTCGGACAAATTAACCGATATATATATATATATATATATATATATATATATATATATATATATACACATTTTTCCACAACTGTTTCGTTTATTTATTTTCTTATTTACATGAGATCGATGTTGAAATGTAAATTGACCTAGTTTTCCCTGTGATAGCTAACTTATGATCTCATGTATAATGTGATTTTCCTTAAGAGAAAAAGCCAAAAGAGAAATGCTTGCTTTGTTTAGTACTCTAGATTGTTCTGATGAAAACCATGTGCCGACATGCAAACAGCAAAAAGAACCAGCTGGAGATGTTTTGAGATGCCTTCTGCTCATTCCACAATAATCCTTGGCTGTGTGCTATTACTGTATACTCTCTCTCTCTCTCTCTCTCTCTTCATCTGTTTGTCTGTCTCATCTCTCTCTCTCTCTCTATCTCTCCTTCTCTCCATCTCTCGGTCTGTCTGTCTCGCTGTCTCACATGCACACATAAGCGCAAAAGCATCATGAAACATTAATAAACACCAGCTCTCTGTGAGACAATAATGTTTTCATTAATTATGCAAAAGGAGGAAGCAGCTGCTAAGGTCGTAAAAATAATAGTTTAAAACAATGCAATGGTATGAACATTGGTTTATGGTGATGGTGAGAGAATCGAGTTATATACATACATACATACACATACATATGTGTGTGTATGCCCAAATAAAATGAAGTATTTTGCACTGTTAATTAAATGCACATCATTTGTTTAATTAAGACCGGACTATAGAAATCTTTAAATGACTCAGTACCAATATAAACATCTGGGTTTAGTTTTTTTTGCTTTTTTAAATGTAAAATATAAAAATGTACATGATTGTCAGTTTGTGTGTGCCAAACCATAAAATACAAGAAGGCATTAATTAATATACTGCTGTTTAATAACAAATGTATAATAAAAATGATAATAATTAATGGAGTGGATCTAGCTTAAAATAACCAATCTGTATATGGTTAAAAAAATCTCTAGCAATCCTATTCCATTAACTAAATTAAGTATATTTCACAAATAAAAATAGTGCATAGTGATTAAACATCCTATCCCAATTCATCTGCATATTTATAAACCTGAATCCCCCAACACACACACACACACGCACACGCACACAAATCCCATTTAATGGCCTCCAGCCACTTCACTTAGAAATTCAGCTGCCGTCGCTACATTAACAATTAGTGATTATTGTGCAATCATGATTTATGATTACTTCCTTACAAAAGCTGTGCTTCACCCTTTTAGATACTGTAACAGAACATTTTCTACAAAAACGTCCATAATATTAAACAAAGTCAAAACAAATATTGTGGATTGTTTTTAATATTTGCCACATTGTCTTTAAAAAGACTTTTATTAAAAAGAAAATTGAAAATTGATCTTCAGAATAAATCTATGGTGACTGGAACAATACTTTGTGTTCATAATTGCAGAAAATGTGCTGTCTGTTGTCAATCAGACGACATAAAGTATAATTATACTGATATGATAAAAGAGAAAGATAAACAAATGTTAGAGCAAATCAGTGCAGTTGCCATTAATGTGAGAACTATATGTTGATGTGAGAAATATATGTTTTGTATCAATTGTGACTGCAGTGATTATTTTTCTATACAGTGGTATTTGATGAAGTTGCTTAATTAAAAAAATATATATTTTAGCGTCTATTTGTAAAAGAAACAACTAAATAATTACAAAAAAACTATTCTAAGGACATGCCAAAATTGTGAGTATTTAATTCTAAGGAAAGGGGTCTAGGTTTAATTAAATATTAATGCATATTAATGTGGGGAACCACAAACAAAGAGAAAACCAAAGAATTAACTAAAATTTTTGAATCAGAAAAAATTAAATGCAATATAAAATGGCTCCAAAATTCACCGTATGTTGTTGGATAATTTGCTTTTGTTTTACTTTTGTTTCCACTTAAAATGCTGATTGTATCCCTGAATGTCACTGCTCCACTCTTTTTGTGCACTTTCTCTGGAAGCTCTCCACAATTGCATTTCAATTTTATGTGAAAAGAAAGGGATGCACAATTAAACCCATACTTAATGATATCCTTCATAAAACACAAATGCCTTACATAAAACGATCTCAACCATTAATGACGACCAGAATTAATTAGGAAGACTGCATTCAAAACATAGTATTTTGCATTCATTTTAAATAACTCAAGGAAATGAGTTGACTGAATACACAGACTGCTCTTCATCTCTCTGTCTCTCTCTTTCTTGAATTTATACATGCACTGTGCATGTGATTACCACTGATTTCTTCTATATACAGCATCAATGTGCAGACACCTCAAAGGAAGGGGTGCACAAAAATGTCTGTGGATTATCAAAGCAAAATGAATCCCTTTAAAGTCTCGCTCTTATTGCCTGAACTCATTAATAAAACATCTTTAGTCTCGGGTTAGCAGAGACCGGCTGTCCTCCCTGCCACAATCCCGACACTCTGAGCTCCCGATGCAAAAATCACTCAACAGCAGCCTGATGAGGAGATTTGAAAGGATTAGAACAGCAAGTGTCTTCATAATTCTAGGACTTAAAGCTTTTTCTGCTCTTACAAGGTAAAATCCAACATTACTGGGCCAGAGCTCTGCTGTTCTTGCTTGCCAAGGAATTAGACAGACAGGGAGAAACTATCACTGTAACAAAATGCACAATTTAAAATTGACATGATACTGTATGTCGACGGTGCAATACACAGCAATTTTGACTCAAATATTACGTATAATAAAAGTGCAATAACTGAAATGCAATAATGACATGAAAATGTGACAGAATATAATGACATTCGTGCATATTATTATAGAATAAAAATGAAACATGGTTAACTTTTACAGGTGGGACTCAACAATATCGCTTTCCCTGCACTAATGCAATAGTACTGAATGCTAGCTTATTGGCTCATAAAATACAGCATACTTAGGAAGCATGGGCATGATTACGTTTAAATACGTATCACTGCTCATGTAATATAAGCTTGTCCAATATAAATGACAAAACCAACTTTATTATACAATGTTTGTTGGATATACAGATAAACAGAATTGAGAGCCTTGTATAAGTGTTACATATGCAGTATGTCCCTATAGATAGAGCAACAACACAGACCAGAAATGTAAGTGTGTAAAAAACATGTGACTTGTAATAAACTATGAATAAATAATTGAAATGCTAAAATAGTTTGCACAGGGTGTTCAAGCCAAACTGGGACTTTGATAATAGGACACAGTTCATACCATCAAGGCAGAAATTTTTATAGGAAGTTCAGTATGCCAGAGCCTAGAGCAGACTGCTTGCTTCATGGCTAAAAGGCTGGCCTCCCAGGAACTCCTTTAATGGTCATTACCTTTAATGGGAACAATGGCCTGGTTTGACTTTCTACCTTAATGGCATCCAAGCACTAGGGAAACTCTAGAATACAAAGTACATTAGTATAGCAAGGGACTATACAGAGAAATAAAGGTAGTTTTTACTCTCATACACTGTGTTCTGTCATTCTGCAAAATCCTGATTTGACTTGAACGTCTCTTGTATATTGTATGTTATTGTAGCATTTCAATTATTTATGCATAGTTTATTTCATTTCACGTTATTTCATATACAGTATTCTTTATACACCTATTATACATCTTAGTTGTTGCTCTATCTATATGGATATACAACCAGGCTCTCAATTCAATATACATATCTGTGTATCTGTGTAACAATTCATGCATTTATTTGTCATAACAGACTGCTTATATTACATGAGCTGTGATAGAAAGTTCAGAACACTGTAGCATTCACGGCTGAAATGCTGGTCTCCTAGGAACTCCTTTAATGGGAAAAATGGCCTGGTTTGACTTTCTACCTTGATGGTATCCAAGCACTAGGGAAACTCTGGGATAAGTACATTAATTCCTCTGTATAATCTCCTGTTACACTAATCTAGTTAAGTTACTCTCAAACCTGATGTCCTGTCATTCTGCACAGTCAAAAGTCCCGGTTGACTTGAACATCCCTTGTATATTAAATGTTATTTCATCATTTCTATTATTAATGCATAGTTTATTTTACTTCACATATTATTAACTTTTTGTTGTTGCTTTATCTACTGTATATAGAAATACTGCATATGGACCATGTTTTTATACAGGGAAATTGTATGATTCAAATATTAAATATACAGTGTTTGTGTATCAAACAATACCTGCAACACGCTGCATAATAAAGTAGGCTTTGTCATTTATTTGTCATAGCAGACTGTATATATTACATCAAGCCCACACTCCCTCCTGTCCTCATGATCAAAAGTCCTAGTATGACTCGAACATCCATCATAATGTAGAAATACTAATTAAAATGCAAAGTAAAGTAACTCAGTTCAGAATAATGAGAATCCTTTTTTTTTTTTTTTTTTTTCAACAGAAAAAAAGAAATTCTGGAAGATGCTCGAATCAGTGCTTTCTTCAAACAATAAGCCGACACTTGCTCATGAACCCTACATGCAGAGAGAGGGAGTGGAGGGTAGAGCAGAGGTCTATGTTCTGTAAATGGATTACAACAGCTTGTTTTCCCCCTTCATCTTCTTGTTTTCACAGCTCAGGGTCACAGATACAAGGTCAGTGTTTGTCTTGAAGCTGTGCCATCAGATGGAAGTGTCATGGGGTGCCAGTGATTCAGGTGTTATTACTTCAGTTATGTAATGGAGCATATTAAAAAAAAATTAAGAGGAGGAAGGGAGGAGGGGAGAAAGAAAAAAAGATGATGAAGATGGGACAAACTGCTCCCAAGAGACAGGAACATGTCCTCAAACAACCTGAGATCAGCAACATGCCTCAGCAGTAAGCATTTTAAGGTGGCACACCCTCCTTTGCCTCCATTGCGTTATCCTAGTTTAGCTTTTAATACGTTTTTTAGTATTAAACACTAAAAATGGTTTGGTGCTACTAGGTGGAACCAGGTCATCGCCATACTCTTAGATTAATAGCGCAGCGGTGCTGTGAAGCTTCTTTGTCCTCTCATAGAGGAGATGGAGGAGCTATAAGACGATTAGAGAGAAACTCAGCCAATCCTACTCGCTGGTTGTCCTTAAGCTCCTAGTGTTGATTTTGCTCTCTCTGATGCGTGGCCATGTAAGGGCTGTTGTCAGGGGCTGAATGGGTTGTTTAGAATCTACACAGTATGATGTCTACAGAAGCTATAAAGCAATTCGCTACTTCACCAAAACAAATGCAGGGGAAAAAAACTATGGCTATAGGCACGCTTAAATTCCAGACTGTATACTTGTATTTAGTTAGTTTAAACAAAATTATGTGAATTACAGTAATGGCATCAGGGCTCAACATTAGCAATTGCCTGATTGTCTCGGACAACCACAAAATGGGGCCAAGCAAGTTTATTTAAGCAAAAAGTAGGTGTTTGATTGGGCAAGTTCAAATATGATGATATTCAAGTTCAGCCTTGATTCGTCACACATACATTAGACAGACACGGTTAAGGGCCTTGTTCAAGGTCCCAACAAGGGGTTCAAGGGGCTCCAATGGCTGACCTTTCAATGAGTAACTCAGAGCCTAAACACACTGAGACACCACTGCCCCAATGGTCACCAATATTTGATGTTCATTACTATTGTAGCACTGCCACATAAAAGGCACTTTTATAGGGTGAAAGTAAGCGGGCCCAAATGATAAAATAAGCTTCAGCGCCTCATTAATTGTGCCCAGGAAGGTTGTAATTGCCCGTGAGTATAATGTGTATCGGTTCCAGCTCCAGCTCTCACAAGACCGTGCTGCCGGTCTGCATGGGAAGATGGTGACGCACATGGTCACCTGACCCAGATATAAAGTGGGCCCGGGAAACAGCTCAATGAGGGAGTATGGAGATACAGATGATGGCTGTTCCTTGCGGGATTTCCTATTCATCCGGAAAATCACTACTGGACTGTTTCGCCACAGTACTCTCGCTCCAACAGCGACCTCCAAATTCCGCTTCTTACAATAACAAGTATTCAACATACATTTTCAGTCACACATAATGCACATATATTGCACAAAATCAAGTACAGCATTATTACAAAAATGGAAAATTGCAATGCTAGAGGCAGGGGTAGCTCAGTGGTTGCCACTGGTGGGCTCTTGAGTAAGGTCCTTAACCCTCAACAAATAGGAAAAAAATTTGCTCTGGATAAAGGTGTCTGCCAAATGCTGTAAATATAATGTGCATATGCAAATTTAATTTTACTGTTTATTTTTAGAATGCCAGGATTGTCACTCCTGTTTTTAAAATATTTTTTTTTAAAAATTTCTTTAATCTGCCCTTAGTATTTACATTCCTAAATTTGATTGATGTTTTAATTATATAATATATCATATAATAATCGTTAAGTAAATATGTTTCATTAACAGGAACCCATTTGCATTTTACGACGTGTGATCACTTGTGGTGGTTTCTTGTTTTGCAAAGTTGCCTGGTTTTCTCACCATGGAGAAAAGGTCGCTTTTCAAGTTTGGCTTTACATAGAATAAGACTGATAAAGAGAGGACTGAAAGCACCCAAAGATAGTGAAGATAGAAAACATGAACATGAAGTGAAAGAGTGTTTACCAAAACGTCTGAAAGACTTTGAGTGGTTATGTTACGATGGTCATATGTTATTAAAATGTTTTGCTATTATGCATAGATACTGTAAAAAAAAATGTCATGTTATATTTGGACAAAGCAAATATTGGCCAGGGCAAGAGGAAATTCGAAGTACTTGTCTGACTGAACAAGTAAATTTAAGTTCATGTAGAGCCTTGGTCAATGGACAAATATGTAGATATTACATCATACCTTGTAATAAGCATATCATATGAAATAATCTGTCAACATTTGACAACAAAAATATGTATATTTAGAAATTTGATACAAACAAGCATCATGGGTCAAACATCAAATGGACCAAGCATCTCGCTTCCATTGTGACCCCCATAGAACAGCCAGGAAAATCCTGTTTTCGCTCTCACAGTATACCATTATAAGTGTATTAATAGTCAACTTATCTCTTGAAAGTTCACATTCAACAGTCTGATTTAACCTCTTCCCATAGAACTGAGGAGGAGAAACAGACCTGGCAGTGACACACCGGTGTAGAGGACCAAGTCTAGCTCACACTCTCCTGGAGAACAGACAAGATGCCAAACACATGAGGTGAGGAAATGAGGTCAGTTTGTTGGAGCAAGATACAGAGCACTTGGAAAAGGAAACATGGATCATAGCATTACTAATGGCTCGGTCTGCTTTCTCAGACACAAAGCTCTTTTCAGCTACAGCGAAAGGGTGAGACTTCAGATTCACTCACAGAAGGTCACGGAGTACAAACAGCTGGCTTCAGGACACAGTACAATGAGGCTGCATGGTGTATAACAAATAATCGTGTTGTTCGAGGAGTGATATAAAGGAGATGCAAAGAGGAAGAAGAGGAAGGAGGCTGGATGTTACGGAGGACTTGCAATATGTCACTATTCACTGTGCACTTTGTTCTTTGTTCACCTCAGTCACCCTTATTATACTACATGGTACTGTTCTGTACTGGTCGGAGGGTATTGATTAGTTTTCTATAACAGTACAGTTTTGATGACCGTACCAGCTACTATGAACAAGGTAAAGCAAGCAGGTCTATATCGATGCTCTTGCTCCGTTGCATATTGTTTTTGCAGCAACTAATTCTAATTCATAGGAATTTGTATGGTTTGTCATTAATGATAGGTAATGCGCTGACAGATTTGCGACTCCCATCGCTGATTTATTCACGGCTAACATGAGCTACCGAGCTAACTAGGTTCTAACTCAAGGCTGAATCCCTAATCCCTTTCTAACCCCTAATCAAGGACTCACTTTGTATGTGGAACAAGGGTTTCTCAACACTTAAGCTTTTCTCACTCACTCACTCACTCATCGTCTATACCGCTTTATCCTGTATACAGGGTCGCAGGGACCTGGACCCTATGCCAGGAGACGGGGTACAGCCTGGACAGGGTGCCAATCCGTCGCAGGGCACGCACACATACACACACTCATTCACATATATGGGCAATTTGGGAACGCCAATTAATCTAATCAGCATGTCTTTGGAGGTGGGAGGAAGCCGAAATACCTGGAGGAAACCCACCAAGCACGGGGAGAACATGCAAACTCCATGCACACAGAGACGGGAATCGAACCCGTACCCTGGAGGTACAAGGCGACAGTGCTACCAGCTTTTCTATTCTATTCTATTTTTTATTCTCCTCACCTCTGGGCAATGTAGTACTAGTTAGTATTTAAAACTAATTTCACACCTGGTTGGAAATTAATTAAAAATGGTCACAACACCAACACGTTATTGGTGTTGGTGGAATGTGTCATAACACATTCCTTCATTTATGGAAATAGTACTGTAACTTTGGCCTTTAAGTACAGCCTCCACAAAAGCCTATACAGAAATCCCGATTATATTCTACTGTAAGCTCACAAGTCTAACACTAGACAAACTAGACATGGGAAGGTTTAGCCAATATAAGTTTTTGTTTTGTCCAGCCAAGCCATGCTGATTCTGTATCATTCACAGCAATTTAAGCTCAGACAAGCAGATCCTTTCTCTACTCTGTGGAAACAATACAACAATGAGACATGCGAGGGGAAGAAAGGCAGATTTGATCGTTGCAATCTAATCTGTATGACACGAGTTCTTTTGTTGAAAGTCATGGTCAAAATACAGTTAAAACTATTTGGATTATCCTGTCTGCCTGACGGTCTCAAAAGAGAGTCCTTTGTTCAGGCAAAACTTACAGTCGAATGAGGGAGGAGAATGTTTCCAACAACACAACAACAAAAACCTCACTTTTTATTAACACAATTCATAATAAGCAAAACACAGTCCTTTGTCTGCAGCTTGTACTTATAGCCTGCCTTGACTGTGTGTCTGTGTGTGTATATGAGTGTGTGATTTGTTTTTTTAAAGTAGGTCATCTTGTTTATTTTCATAAATGTCAGAGAATTGAATCAGCGATGTACAAACTGGATGAAGGATAGCAATAGTAAGTGGACAATGCAGCCAAGACAGACGGAGAGAGAGAGAGAGAGAGAGAGAGACAGGGAGAGAAAGACCGCTTGACGGAGAAAGCCATTATGTATGTGTGTGTGTGTGTGTGTGTGTGTGTGTGTGTGTGTGTGTGTGTGTGGTGTTCTTGAATAAAAGATTTGTTTAAAACTGTAATCAGTAGTGTACAGTGAGAGCCACTCGAGAGTAAAAGGCAACATGTTATCTTTACTGGTGTGCAGCACGATCAATGACAGTGCGGAAGGAACGAGTAAATCAAGGTGTGCCTTGAAATTAATTAGCAGCATGTGAGTTATTATTTTCCTAATAGCACTGTTTCATGGAAATCCTATGAAAACATGGCCCTGGTATCAATAAGGAAAAAGGAAGGTGTGCTGTAGATGTGTTTGTTACAACTTTCAGAAATTATGGTTTAGAAGCTTTAAAATAATAATAATAATAATAATAATAATACATTATGGAGATATTTATAAAATCATTATAATTACAGAATCACAATACAAATTGAATCGATACCTACAGTAGGTATTGTGATAATATAGTATCAGCTGGTCCCATAACTACCTGTGTTTTTTCACTCTATACAATTTTTTTTATTTTTATCATCTCTATTTATCTTAGTAATGATGTCATTTGTTCCTGTTTGTTCATTTATATAATCTGTTATAAATCTGTCATAAAATCATGATAATATAGGAAAGACTTAAGTGAGAATCGATTGGGAAGCTGGAGTATAAAGAGGAATAAGTGCAGCACAAAGGGTAACTGTACTTGCTTGCCCTCTTTTTCTACTTTATTTTATTTATATGCATATTCTTGGGAGGCCTTTTTCCTTCCAGTAAATGTCCCACATTTCTGTTTATAGTTAAAAACAACTAGTGGTTTCGGTTTAAACGTAAGAGAAACACACTGTACATTTTGAGTTCAGCGTCTTGTATAGCACATAAAAGAGCAACAAAAAGAGATGACAGAAAGAGACCAATTACAAACAAGCTACTGTAGCATGCAGGAATAACTGTGTTTACGTGTCACTACAAATCTCAAAGCAGCACAACTTACTGAACAATAAAGAAAATTAAAAGTGTTTAGGAAACATACACTATATGGACAAAAGTATTTAGCCAAAACTGCAATGACATTGTACATGAATACATATACTATGATGGGGGTTGGTTCCCCTTTTGCAGCTATAACAGCTTCCACTCTTTCTTGGAAGGTTATCCACAAGATTATCGGAGTGTTTCTGTGGGAATTCGTGCTCATTCATTCTGTAGAGCATTTATGAGGTCAGGAACTGATGTTGGACAAGAAGGCCTGGCTCACAATCTCCATTTCAGTTCATCAGGATGCTCGATGGGGTTGAGGTCAGGGCTCTGTGTTAGGGCCAGTCAAGTTCTTCCACACTATACAGATCAAACCGTGTCTTTATAGTTCTTGCTTTGTGCACTGGGGCACAATCATGCCGGAATAGAAAAGGGCCTTTCCCAAACTGTTGCCACAAAGTTGGAAGCATAGCATTGTCCAAGATGTCTTGGTATGCTGAAGTGTTAAGATTGACCTTCACTGGGGAAAAGCGGCCTGATTAAAACACCTGAATTCAATATTTAAGAGGTTTGGCCAAATTTTTGTCCATATAGTGTAAATGGACCTGGGAACACCATTTCAAACTCTTCACAGACAGCATCCCATGCTCATGATCAATCTTAGGGCCCTGGAGCTGTGAAGCAGCAGTGCCACTTCCACGTAATTAGTCCCTTGTAATTAGTTCCTCGCTGATAGTGTTTCCTTGTCCTACAACAATTGCAATACATGCAGCATATGTTATATTTGCACTAGGTAGCTGGATTGGAAACAGAAACGCATTTCCACTTAGATAACCTTGTACCATCATATCCGGTTGAGGATATTTGATGAGATAATTGGATATCAAGAACCCTGGACACTGTCATGCATGCCATTTTATATTTTAATGATGTTGCTTAAATTTGTACAGCCCTGCACCTGATGAAACTGCCCTGCATTTTCCATTATCATAGTGTCTCATCAATCATTCAAGAAGTTATTATACCAGTATAATGCATAGTGGCCTTACCGTGTCCCATCCCAGCACATACAAGCAATTAGCTGTAATGCTGCAAAGACAGATCATTACTCTCATGTCTGTCCTAGCAACTGGTAAATCTACTAGAGAACAATCAATAGGGAAAGATCACAGTATAAAGTCTTATTTCATCTGTGAGCTTTTAAAGCATGTCAAGTTTCCAAGCTTTAGTCACAACCTGTGGTTAACGCTTAATTCCTAAACCCTGGTCACTTTATTGCACTGATGTGTTTATTTCTGGAGAAAGCACCACAGCACACAAACAGTCTAGAGCCTGTCTCTATTACATTCTACACACTGCATGCAACAAAATAGCACAGAGCATATGTACTGAAAAACAACTGTATCATAAGTTTTTTGTTAGGTACCTTGCTAAGAAATGATTCTATAGTATTTCTCCAAAAAAAAAAAAAAAAACATCCATTAGAATTTTTTTTATAAAAGCTCTATAGGGGGAAAAAAAGGGTTCTATAGAAACGGTTTAGTGTCTGGTTAGGGTTAAGGTTTTATGTCGTTTCCCTTCCTGATTCAATCATGCTGATTTATCTGGACTTGTGGCTGGGTCTAAGAATGCACTGGCTTATGCAACCGCAAGTAGCTGGGCTTGTTTCTCTGCCCAGGAATCAAACACAGGTCGCAGTAGTGAAAGCACCAAGCACTAACCTCTAGCCCACCATGAAACCCGGTATCCACAGCATGAAAATGGCTATGGACTTTTGCTGGATATGAAATACTTTGTCTCCACAATTCCCACCTCTTCTGAAACAATGTCCACAAAATCATGTGATAACAAGCAAAATGTAAACCATGACGCTTGTAAGGATCAGAATCAGTGTGAAAGAATTCACATTGAATTCACAAAAAAGTGGGCGCAGGGTTTTCACCAGTACCGTTAATCGCCTTTCACTGTACAAGTTTTAGACCATTTGTGTACAGTAACTTGGAGATATTTTATGGCAGTGAAGAAATTCTAGCGAATTGAATGTTATAAACAGGAAACACTCCATAAACAAAAAAAAGGTTCAATAGAGCATTCCTCTCTACTCAGACATTCCCTGGAGATCTGAACAACAATGTCATAGCAGAAGTTACTATAGAGCCCTATTGCAGATTGACTATAGAACTGAGCAAAAGGTCTATATGACATGCATCCCACGGCCCCTAGAGTTCTAATGAAATTCTATAGAAATTCTACAGAATAGTACGGTGCCCGTACAAACCAATATTTCTGATGTGTTCTAATAGATCTTATAAATCTGGACTGTCCTGTATTTGGATGAATTAATCGCACACAGCACTTCAGTTATATCCAGCACATTGTTGGTTGTTTAAAGAAGATGCAATAAAAGCATAAAACATCTGAGACTTGTATTTGCATTTCAATACCATCATACAGCCTCTGGAGTAACTATTCAGAACCTAAATCAATCCAAACAGAATGGTCTTTATAAAATTATTTACTTGGGACAAACACCTACACCAACCAACCCCTTTTTTTTTTTCCCATACAGGCCTGTTTGTCATGTCAGGGGACCTGCTGTGTCCTCAACCTAATCCAGGCCCAAGACAACTTCCGTGTGAGAGCGCAATTAAATGTAGCCATCAAACAAATATATTATGTGTAATGAAATGTGTTCTTCATTAGATGTAACTATGATGCAAATATAAGTTTATTATGGTGCCAGTAAAGCCCGACTGCATTAGGACTCCAAATAGTGAGAAAAAAAACACAACAGTATATACAGTGTAGTAGGTTCTTCTATTGGTCACATTTTTTGGTATGTCTCGGAATAATAATCTTAACTGCTAATCATTATCACAATACATCTATACACACCCGCATTATATTGAGAATGTCCTGCCTTTTGCCATCAAAACAGTAATGTTTCATCAGTTTGGCCCACAGTAGCTCTTCCACTGGATCGGACTACATGGTTCAGCCTTCACTACCCACATGCATCAGAGAGTCTAAATTTCCCCTAGGAAAATCCCAAATCCCAAGTTTTTTGTAGATTCCAAATGCTCAAGACACAATACAAACAGTGTCCAATTCAGGCTAGTTTTGAGTTTCTAATAAACTTTTAAGTAATGTGAGCAAGTCAGATTTACAGTGTAAACAGAATGATCTTCCGTAACCAAGGTTACCTGTTTTTCTGACTCGCCTTTAAGGTATGAGTCAGTCAACATCAACATATGACTCAAGTGCAACTTTTTCCTAAACCCATCTCTGCATCCCGCACACACGAACACACATTTGTCTTCCCTTGTGAAGGCTGTCTACTCACATAATAATGAATGCTTTTCATTTTCAAACATAACCTGCAGTTATTCTTTCATAGCTTTACATAAACAACTATCCTCAGTTAGAGAGAGAAACATTACAAAGTATATGCAAAATAGGATAGAAGAAATGTAGGTCAAGCTAGATCCATGACGGAAAATGCATTCTTGATAAGTCATGGCAGCTCACATTAAGCAACGGCACCAGTTTTACAGGAAACACAAGTTTATACGTAAGGTGTCCTTCACAGCACTTAACACAAGAGACAAAATAAATTCAAACCAATAACAATGTTAAAACAGGTGAATACAACTGAGGCAGGGAGGAGGGAGGAAGGATTTAACAGTGTTATGTTTGAACCTAAGGTGTCACACAATGCCCTTTAAAGAAAGATTGACGATGACCCGGCAACATGCCCCTTTACTCATCCTGTACTGAGGAAAACCCTTATTCCTCATCCCCTCTCATTGCTTTCCTCTAATCTTCTCCCTCCCCCCAAGCTCCTGACAGCCACTACACGCAGCAACATATACAACCATGGATTGCAACTGACATGGTTTCCTATAATAAAAAAAGGAAAGAACATAGTATTAAACTAAATTTCTTGACTGAAAACGTGTAACGGAGTGTGTTTCGGTCTTTTGGTTAACAATTTCTGGACTTGATACCTTCAAAACCATCTTGTTTTGCTTGATGACCTATGTATGAGTTGCCATCTGTGCTGGCCCGCTACCCTGATCTGTAAAAATCCTGCTTCATATTCCATAAAATTCTTATTGTTAAGAAGCTAAGGCACCTACACTAAAACATCTCCACTCATAGGTGATCTAAAACAGTTCTTCAATCCAAGTCAATCAAGATCTAGTAATACTCCCTCTTATCCCGTCTACAGAATCTAAGAGAAACTTTCTCTCCGTCCACTGTAAGACATCTGCGAACACTCCTATGTTTCAGAGCTTTGCTGTAACTCCTGTAGCAAAGGGAGAGGCACAAGGCAGAATGCCAAGCAATGAGAGTGAGTGTGCAGGATCAAGTTTACCATTACAGAACTGCAGCAGTGAGGAGGTGTCATAGAGAGAGCTATAGCTGGAAAAGCCGTCCTCCATCCTCTCCATGAGCTCTCCTGCCTCCTTCTTCACTGTCACTTTCACTGCCTCGATACGCTGAGTCTATCTCCGGTCACCATCCAGCATGCTAGGGTCAGTCCACCGTGGTCAGTTACCATGACAACCTGTCCCCTCTAGGGTGACTGTCAAGCCAACTCAGTCCCAATCTTACTTACTCTCCAGAACAGGCTTGCAAGTGCTCCACAAAAACAGACAGGAGATAAGAAAAAACATATAGGGTTTTTAAAATTTCCTATTCGTCTTTTTCTCTCTGCTTTATGATCTTCTTCAGAGCAAATGTGGGCTGTGAAAACATCCACAAGAGAAACAGTTTTAGACAGCCTAGGAGTCTAGGAAGAAGAGCTGCTCTCTCTCTCTCTGTCTCTGTCTCTCTCTCTCTCTCCTCTGTGTCTGTGTGTGTTGGAGTGTGTTTGTATATTGTCGTGGACACACCACTGAGCTGCCTGGGATTTCTCCCTCAGCCTGGTTTGGAATGTCCAATCAGCTTATGTGGGTGGGCTTTCTCTCGACTTACCCCACCCTTCAGCTGAGAGAGAGAGAGAGAGCGAGAGAGCGATATGAAACAGCAAAAGGAACTAAAGGGAATTACTTCGCCATGACTTTGCTTTTATGGCAAGACTAAATAGAACTTTCCCTTAAGTGAAACAATATGTGACTGCTGCAGTCTAGGTGTGGGTGGCGTGAATAGCCCTTACACCGTATTTATGAAAACAAAATGAGTGTCCACACCTAACACCAACCAATTTAGATATAATGTTCTAAAATTACATAACACATTAGAGTATTATAATGACATTCCTAGGCGTTAAAGAAAAGAACACTAATGAAGTGGAAATGGGGAAAGAAGCGTTTACATTCCAAGCTTTTACAGTGCTGTGAAAAAGTATTTGCCCCCTTCCTGGATATTTTTTTTTGGTCACACTTAATTGAGATCTTCAAACGGAATTTAATATTAAACAAAGATAACCTGAGTAAATACAAAATGTAGTTTTAAAACCACGATTTCATTTTGCCTGGAGAAAAAAAAAAGCCCATTCAAACCTACCTATCTCTACCAGGGTTCGTGATCTCATACTCAAGTGTACTTGGGATATGCAGCAGGACAATGATCTGAAACACACAAGCAACTCCACCTCTGAATAGCTAAAAAAAAAATGCATCAAGGTTTTGGAGTAGCCTAGTCAAAGTTCGGACTTGAATCCAATTGAGATCCTTAAACAGGCCGTTCGTGCTCCAAAACCCTCCAATGTTGCTGAATTAAAACAATTCTGCATAGAAAAGTGGGCCAAAATTCCTCCGCTGCGATGTAAAAGACTTATCGCAAATGCTTGATCGCAGTTGTTGCCACAACCAGTTATTAGGTTTAGGAGTCAACTTTTTCACATAGGTGCCGGTAGGTTTGAACAGCTTTTTTTCTTTAATAAATGAAATCATCATTTAACAACTGCATTTTGTATTTACTCAGGTTATCTTTGTGTAATATTACAATGTGTATGATAATCTCAATCCATTAAATGTGACAAATATGCAAAACAAAAGAATCAAGAAAGGGGCAAATACTTTTTACTTGTTTTTATTTCTTTTATATTTTCAAACTTATTATGACTTGGATTGCTATATCATTGAAGGAAGCACAGAGGGAAGCAGGCTCGGGTACTGGCCTACAGTAGACATCATGCTAAAACGAAATAGATCATTCAGTAAGCCAAGCACAGATGCATAGGCATTAAGAAATGATTGCATGGCCTAATTTTGCAGCTCTTTAAACAAAACCCACCCTGCTTAAAAAGAAAAAAAAAAAAGCCAGCAATGAGAAGTCCTTTTGAAGCTTATCGCATGCCTTACAGCGGCAATGGGAAGCTGAAGTGGAGAATCATGTCTGTGTGCTCATGATGTGGCCTTGGCTGGCACCTCAAACCCTACAGTACTAATCCGTTTGAAAAGCAAGAGACTTTCTCTTTCTTTTTGTCTATATCTTTGTCATTCACTGTTGTGTTTTTCTGTCATTTTACTATAGATTCTCTTGACAATGAATGAGAATCAAATTCTGCTTATGGCATATAATCTTAGGCTGGATTAAAGCTTAGACACAGACCCTGCTATCTGTTCAACTTAAGATCAAATGCTTACAAATTCCATAAAAAGGTAAGAGAGGTATCACAGTAAATCATTACTCTTTAAAAATCTAGATATTTATTGAGGCAATACTTTAAATAAGCAGTAAACCAGTATTTAACTAATATGTTCCTAATGATGAATTATATGCACTAATTATATCATGCATCAGGAAATTGTAAAGCATATACACTACATGGCCAAAAATATATCCCACCCATATGAGGCTCTTCCCAACACTGTTGTCACAAAGTTGGAAACAATTGTCTAAAATATCTGTATGCTTTAACTGAAAGATTTCCCTTAACTTAAACTATAGGGCCCAGCACAAATATGTGCATAACAGCTCCCCAGTGCACAAAGTGATGTTCATGAAGACATGGCTTCCCAAGGTTAGTAAACTGAATAGAGCCCTGACCTCATCCCCACTGAACACCTTTGGGATTAACTGGAACATTGACTGCATGCCAGGCCTTCTCACCTCACATCAGCGCCCAAGCTTAAGCTCAATAATGCTCTTATGCCTGACTGGGCAAATACCCACAGCCACTTTCCAATATCGAGTGGAAATCCTGTCCTGAAGACAGGAGCCTGTTATAGCAGCAAAGAGAGGATCATATTTATTCCCAGGTTTCTGATCGTCATGTGTTCACTTACTTTTGGCCATATTGTGTATTATACAGTATATATATCATATATGCATAGCCGATGTAGCCAATAATGCCAGTAGATGACTAGAAATATTTTGTTAACTCATATTAATTAATATAATTATAATAAACGAATTAAGTATTAATTACCTATTATTAATTACATTTTATTTACATTAGTAACTGTTTTTGTATGTAGTGTAGGCTAACCTTACGCAAATTTTAGGTTACAGTATCCTGATACAAACGAGACAACTCTCAGTTCAAGGAAAGCACCATTAAGAAGTTTTTTGAGGCAACATGATAATCATTCCACATTATTGGCTCCATGTTATAACAGTATGATCCATTTAAGCATAGGGTAAAGACAGGGACATGAGCTAATATTAGTAGTCCCTAAAGCCTAACTTAGAGATGATTTTAGAACACTATATTAGCCTATAAAACTTGGGTTTCATAACGGAGATAAAACAATTTGCATAATTTATTTTTATGATGATTTAAAGTTCACTTTATTAGAAAAGTATGTACACCTGGATAATCATACAATGATCTAATGTGCATACATTCATACAAATATAGGTTTACAGTTTCAGTTACTTTTTACATCAAACATTATAATCGGGGAAAATGTGATCTCAGAGATTTTGGCCATGGCATGCGTGGTTGTGCCAGATGGGCCAGTTTGAGTACCTCAGAAACTGCTGATCTCCTTGGATTTTATACACAAGCATATTAAGAGTTGTAAATAGTACAAGAATATATAGTTAGTGGATGTTATATGGATAGAAAAAAAATGCTTAATAAGGACAGATCAAAATCAACCAAACCGGTTTGAGCTGAAATATGGTGATGAGCAGAAAATCTACTCGGAGCACATTTGAGACGAATGGCCTACATTAGCCGAAGACCACATTAAATTCCACATTTGTCAGCCATTAACACGAATCTGATGCTACAGTGAGCACAGACTCAGCAAAATTGGTGGAAGTTTTCCAAACTTTTACTGCCTGAATAATGAATGAGTCGTGATGAGGATATGGATGGCTGTATGAATGTGCAAGGATAAGCTGTTGGCTATTAATATGGCCAATGAGTATATAAAGTATTCTGTATTGGCGGTCAGTTGTGAGACAAAATTATAAAAGGGTATGTTATAAAATTTATACTGACCTACATTGTTTGTACTCACACCCTTTATGATGTAAATGCTCTTCATTAATACTGAAAGTCATGATATTAATATTAATGCTTAACTATTACCATTATTAATATATATCTATATATGGTCTAAGAGTTTCAGAGGAAGTTAATGCGTATGCTTCATTATTTCCTAATGTGTTAAGGAATAGTACGTATATAAATCATAGTATTTAATATAATGTAGATTTTTTTTATGTATAGGTCCATTCCTATTTTCTGTTAATTGTTTTCAGAATATGTGCACACACTACAGTACTTATTGGATTGCTGTTGTAATCTGTTTTGTAATCTATGAATATCCTTCTGGGAAATACAAAGTTGTTGTTGTTAGTCTTTCAGCTGCTTCTGTCATCTGATCTGCATGCAGGTTTTACGCCGAATGCCCTTCCTGACGCAACCCTCCCATTTTATCAGGTCTTGGGACTGGCACTGCATTCAGTGGCCCTGGGCTTCCTCATAGCAGGTAAGAAACCCACCACTGAGCATCCAGATCCCTCTGAGAATAATATAGTGATTTTTTTCAAAAATGTATAATTCTGGAATTTCTTTTAAGATCAATAAAGTATCAATCTATCTATCTATCTATCTATCTATCTATTTATCTATCAAAGTGTTCTATAAATCTATAAATTGATGATATATAATTTATTTGTGAACCTCATAGTAACATATTGTTCCTACTTTTTTGTGTCTTCTAATTCAGGATTCTTTCTCACTGATTTTGCACCTATTGTATGACTGAGAATCACGTGTCAGGGCTTTTAATTTTTAGTGCCTCAGTTGTCTGCATGATAATCAAGTCTTGCAGTGCTCAGAGGGGAAGCAGGGCTTATTGGTGATTAGAGATTAGAGAGCGGTGTGTCCCCTCCTGCTCTGGAACAGGAGAGGGAGGAAGAAATGAAAAGAGAAAAGGGGGAGAGAGGCTGGGAGAGACTAGGCATTCATGCCCTGCTACAGTATATACACAAGCAAACACATAAATTTAGGACTGTCACTTAAAGACAGCCTGGCAGCTGATGTTGTTTAATTTCACTAGATAGTTAAGCTATATAGCAACATTTACTGCTTTAATAGTAAAGACCATACTAATCAAAAATGGTATATGATTAATACTACATCGATTAAACCAACCGCTGGTTGTATTTTTTTTTTATTGTGAATTCTATAATACCGGAGTTCACCTGTATTCATAACACACTCACTATACTACTTGTTAGGAGTGAGATCTCCTGAGCTAAAGGACCTGTGCATGATTATGATTCTCCATAAACAGTTTTCAGCAATGGATTTCCTGGTGAGTTAGAATGAATGTCAAGAGGTTATGAGGATAATCAAGGGGCAGCAGACCATGACACTGTCTGTGGTTCAGAGTGTGACTCCAGCTGTAGAGTTCTTTGCTCTGCTGCTTCCTACTGAGGAAACTAATGAGAATTACATAGAGCCATTGCTTCACATAATAACATTCAGGTGTGGATGGGATGCAAGCGTCTTTGTGTGTTTGTGAGTGTGAGAGGGGGAGGTGAGGTGGAGTGGAACATTGCACATACGGAGTGTGCTGATCATGTGCTAATGCCTTATTCAGAGCAGATTCCAAAATAGTGTTCAATAATGCTTTGCAAAAGATGTATTGTTGTTGTTGTTGTTGTTAAAATGATGATGATGATGATAATAATAATAATAATAATAATAATAATAATAATAATAATATATTTAAATTTAGGGTTTCAAAAATCTAATTTTAATCAATCTAAGCCAGACATGTTTAGTGTGAACGCTTCTCTACCTAGCAACAGCAGCTGTGCATGAAAAACTCATGAAATATTCTTTCACAGTCTCCCTTCATAGCCAGTTCCACAAGGAGAATATAAAACCCCAAGCATCCAAGCATACAGTGTTTGGGTGGATCACAAAGCTTTTTTTTTTTTTCTTTTCTTTAAGCAAAGTCTGCTTTGCTTACAATTTCTAATTTACATAACAAGAGATGAGGCAGCTAACCTGAAAATGAAAGCTGAAAAGATCTTAATGGTGCACATTTTAATTCTAAAGAAAGACTCAAGCTGTTTGAAGCATTTTATCCATTGCCTTGATCTCCTCAGATATGTATAAAAAGCAAGGTATTTGTTCTGCAGTACAAAAGCTTTGATTGATGCTTACTTTTAGGCCTTAGTTTAGTTTAGTTTTGAAGACAAGGATCAAGAGAAACAGTTGACTAAAAAATTGAGGACATCAGAGTATTGCATCACCACTTTATTCTGTATACAGGATCGTGTGTGCCTGGAGCCTATCCCAGGAAACTTATGGCACGAGGTGGGGTATACCCTGGACGCAGTGCCAGTCCATCTCAGGGCACACACATGCAATTTTGGGGAACGCCAATGAGCCTAATCATGTCTTTGGTCGGTGGGAAGAAATCGGAGTACCTGGAGGAAACCCACCAAGCATGGGGAGAACATGCAAACTCCATGCACAAAGAGGAGGGAATCTAACCAGACCGGGAATCGAACCCGGGACCTGGAGGTGCAAGACGACAGTGCTATCCACTAAGCCACCATGCTGCAAAGTATTGTGTATTTTAGTTAATTAAAAAAAAACTGTTTTATATAGACAGCTTGCCAGTCACATCTTCATTTATAATGTGCCATAGTCTAGAAACTACTAAAATAAACACTGAATAATCTTTGTATATAAACAATATTGTTAATAACATGTACTGTATACACAACATTTATTTGCTATTAAATATACAAATATAGCCTCTAAATAAGTGCTGTCCTTCATTTGAAATAAAGAATAAACGTTTTTCTTTTTTTGTCATGAAGTATGATGTATGATCGTGATATTTGTGGAAGCATATCTGGTGTATGCAGATCCCATAAATACTATGCACAGCTTGAAATGTTGAACTATTCCATTGTTTTTCTCTCTTTTTCCTCTGGAAACCTCTAGAGGGGCAATTCAAAACAGACAGTTAATAACAGCTCTCTGGCCATCTGGAAAAAGCAAACTTCCTCATGACCACTGACAATCACTGATGCTGAACCTTTTTATGTGGCAAACATCAAAACTAATCATTTTCATTTATTATACAATGCCTAGCCCAAAAAATGTCAAAGTTTCAGAAAGGCCAGCACGAAGCAAATTCGATAGCTACTGTAAATGAGATAGCTGAAAGTACTGAAGCTGCCTTAAGAACCATACAAGAATGCTTTATTCAAGTCTGAAAGAATAGTGAAGAAATAAATGACCATTTAAATGGTTGGTGAAGGTGCATTGTAAAAGAAATCACAGCTACTGTATATACATGCAACCGGTCAAAAGTATGGACACACCTTTTAATTTCGTGGTATTTTCTGATCTTTATTTCTTTCTACATGCTGAAGGCATCCAAAATATGGAAAAATCTCCTTTGAACAGTTGATATTAAGACGTGTCTGCTACATGGGCTCTTTAAAGCCTTCATAACAGCTCTAATCTGAGATGCTGTTAATTGGTGATTTTTGAGGCTGGTAACTCTAAATTAACGTTTCCTCTGCAGCAGAGGCAAGTTTTTGCCTTTCTTTCCTGGGAAGGTCTTCATGAGAGCCAGTTTCATCATGGTGCTTGATGGGTTTTGCAAATGTATTTGACAATACTGTTCTTGCAAGAACTATTCCAGAGCAGATACAATATATATATTATATTTCTTGTTATAAATTATAACATATATAAATTATATTATATACAGTTTATATACTGTATAAAATGTATAAATTATATTATATACCACAACAAGAAGATTAGATTAGATTAGATTAGATTAGATTTTTTCCCCTAAGCCTGTGTAGTTTCACCACTGTAACATCTGTTGTTTCCAAGAAGCTTCAGTGTGCTAAATGCAGACAGAGACTGTTTACTTCTGTCTCATCATAATGCGTTCTCTGTCCTCTCTCTTGCTCTTCACCCATGCTTACATGTTGATGTCATTACAGTCTGGATAAGCTCTAGTAAGCTCATAGCAACTTCTTCAAGCTAAGCCAGTTATGACACAATTTTCATGCTTTGTCATAACAATAACAAAAAGCTCAATCATATGAGCTGTCCAAGACATTTCACTCACATAAATCACTTTGTAGGGGTTACAATATAAGGCTGTATGAGGGACAGGGTTGAACTCAAAAGCAAATTACTTGTGATGTTACTTATTACTCTAACGCCAGCTGGACAGAGTATAACGCACGTACAAAGCAACACAAACCCTGGCTCATGTAATTAAAGACAGAAATCTTGCACACTATCATTCTCCAGATCCCTGTTCTGCATATCAGTATTTCAATATTTCAGCTTTGTTGTTGCTGTGACATTACATCCGATTTGACCACTGTGTTAATATAAAGTCACTTCCCCCATTTCCTGCATAGGAACATATACACACATACAGTAAAAGGAAATTATATAAATAAATCAAGTTTGGTTGAAATTCTATGTGAAGCTCCACCTTCTTCCTATTTATCTTTCTATAAATAACCATATCTTCTTTTCTCTATTTGTAACAAAGATTCCTACCCAAGACACGTCAGTGGGTGGGATGTCTGTCTCGGACAAAGCAGAACCTACCCAAAACTCCAGACCTCCAGGCAACTTTTCAAACTTCTCCTTTATTCCAGTTCCATAATAATTCTCCATGACATTTATTTGAAGGTGTGGTCTGTACTTACAAACTGTATATACAACACAACACTAGCAAACTTCTTCACTATCTGAAACATCCAAACAGACTGTCATGAATTAAATTATGATTGTATTGTTTAAATGGTAAAGACCTCCTATGATTTTATTTACAGTACTTCTGCAATCTATTAATCTACAAATGTATTAGGTCTTGGGAACATGCTCTTGATCTTATTCTTATATTAATCTCTCATTGAGAAATATAAATAGGCTGATTCTCCTCACAGGGTGGTAGACATGTCACTTCAAATCTGGCACTCAAGTCACATTACCAGTCTCAGACAGAAACTCTGTCTGTCTGTCTGTCTGTCTGTAGACCACCTTCAAAGCAACATGCCTATTAGCAACTCAGTTTAGAGATCAACTTCTTATCGGCAAGGAAGAGGAAGTCTGTTACTTCCACTTCCAATCAAGCTGCAGCTAAAATCTCAGGCGAGATGACATCTGGAGGCCATAAATCAGCATTCATACTGTCTTGACAGTTAATGAATTACATCAAGGCACTGATTATATTTGACTACCCAAATCAAATTTGATATATTAAATCTAATATAATTAAGCATATATTTATCTTTAAATTGTTCTGTGTCTCGACAGATTTTTAGGGTTTTACATTATTCTGGCTGATATGATTCGGGGTGGCCCAGTACATCACTAAAGCATGATCCTTTTTGGTTGAACAGAAATAAATGAATGCTGGTAGCTGCTTGCTACAAATGTAGAGCTGTCATGTCTTATCATGGGGAAAATATGTCTCATTTATATTTCCAGGGAGGATAGTAGAGAAGGAGGAGTCACCCATCCAAAAAAGATGGAGGGAATGGAATACAAGAGAGCAGTACAGTAGATGATTATTGCCGGCCAGCTTTGAAAACTTTGGGGGGGGGGGGGGGGGGGGGCGGCGAA
>JAQMYJ010000005.1:19627794-19642851 GCA_030014305.1 Clarias laeviceps
TGGATTTTTACAACATTATTGTTGAAATACACAGTCCTGAAAAAGGGACGTTTCTTTTTTTGCTGAGTATATAATTGGATCGTGGACACTGAATTGTCAGAATATGTATCAGATTATCTAAATTAGGATAGGCATAGATTTTACACTCCATTATACTATTATTACATGTCTAACTTGTCTTAAATGAGAGTTCTAGGCAACAGTACATTATAACTACAACATCAGGGAATTAAGCACAGAGATCATTAGCATGAGACCATTAGAGGAATTTTTAATTAGGACAGTAATATCACTTGTTAGTGATGAGAGTGACTTACCTTTAGAGCATCCTCTTCCACGGCTTATGAGATGTGATATATTTGATGACTGATTAATATCCATAGCTTTAACAATCTGTTCCACAGATCATCTGATGTTGTGAACTAAATGAATTAGTTAGTTTTGGAATCTATGCTAGAAGAGTATCCTTTATTTTCTGCTCTTTCATTGCTCATGTAGTTGTGAGTAAGGAAAGGCTTTGTGCTATTTGCTATTTTTTAGTTACACCTATAGTCAGCATTTTAAAGAGACGGGTTACAGAAACCCAGATTTTTTTTTCTCACCTGCCTTTTAATCAAATAGGAGATTTAGAAATGTTTCCTAGGTTTTGTGCTGCAGCATCAGGCAATAGATTGTCTCACCTGGATCGTCTCACCCTAAGTATTTGCCTTTCCTCAAAACAGTGCATGCCTAAGATTCAATTTCCTACTTTAGTAAATAATCTCACAAGGACACTGTAGCCATAGATCTTCAAAAACAGGTGCTAAAATTATAAATCATGTTCAGCCCAGAACATTCTTTCCACACATTGAATAACATTTGCTCTTTTTCTGTACAACTGCATAATGATCTAAAGGCCATTGTGCGGTGTCACCCAGAGGAGAATGAGTTACTTTTTGAGTCTGGTTCTTCTCAAAGTGAGATCTCTTCCTTATTTCATTTCAATTTTAATTGCCGTGGTCACTTCTGCATTGCTTGAATGTACATCCAAAGCTGCACTGTAACAGCATCTGTTGTTAAAGGGTCAATACAAATACAATAAAACATAATCAAATTGCAGCAACTGGCTCTTTAATACCACTGGAGTCTGATGCTGCATCTGCTTACCTTATCATCCCTTACAAGCATTAAAGTGATTGGAAATATTGAAGCACACTTTATTCTAAATGAACGTGGGCTGATGCATATTGATCTATTTGGAAAATGTACAAACGCAACACAACACACAACAAAAACAACTATAACAACAAAACCATAGCACATCCAACCAAGGTAATGTAGACTTGTATGTTGGGCTTACATTTAGGTAAGGAAGTCTGACATTTTTATGTGCACAGTGAATTTTAGTTGAACACCAATAAATTATATCTTTTCTTATCTTATCTCATGATATCTCATTTTATCTGCGCACCAGTGCACAAAGCAAAGATGAGTTTGGCGTGAAAGAACTTGACTGGCCTGCATAGAGTCCTGATCTCAACCCAAAAGAACACCTTTGGGATGAATTAGAGCGGAGACTGCAAGCTAGGCCTTCTCGCCCAACATCAGTGTCTGACCTCACAAATGCGCTTCTGGAGGAATGGTCAAAAATTTCTATACACACACTCCTAAACCTTGTGGAAAGCCTTCCCAGAACAGTTGAAGCTGTTATAGCTGTAAAGGGTGGGTGAACACTTTTGGCAATATAGTGTATGTATAATAATGCACATCACGTATTGTAGGTATCTTCAACAAATATTTCCTGAAACATGACAGCGAGTTTTCATGGGATCACTAGTCTGCATAATCCCTGCATTTAAAGTCTGTTTAGCATCTTTGAGATGAGGTGCAAAGAGTGGTTTGCAACCATCCAGTGCAATTAATGCATTTCCACATGGTGCAGCATTTGGCTACAATGCACTGAGCATCTTGTAGAATCCATTCTGAAGAACCAGGATAGCGCAACACATTTTCAAATAGCGCAATTATGCAATATATCTAAAACATTTTTGAAATACGTATTTGAAGTACTACTATCAGCTGAAATGGCAACACTAATGTAATGAAAATATGAGTGTTTGTACTGTATTTTGATTTGTATATTTTATTTATTTATTATTATATTTATTTAATGTATTATTATTTATTTATTATTTTGTTATAATGTCTTGATTATGACTAAGCGCACATGCCAAATGCTGCTTTCTTATAGCAGTGAGGCTTTCTTGACAAACCATTTCCTTAGACATGCTTTAGACAGTTGGTACTCAAAATAAGCATGTATAAAATGTGTATGACATAAACCATAGAAGAGTGTTAGGTTTCAGAGTGCCACTGTATATGAAATTACCATTACAATTTGTGCAACAATTTTGCACACGAAAAGACAACACATTACATTCATTCCTCTGGGAGTATTTAACTGAGTCAGTATTTCAGACATTAAACTCTGGTCTTATTTCTAATTGAGATGCACCAGGGCTTTAAATAAACCCTTTTGTTACATGCTGGAAGAAAGATGTCAGTGGAAATTACCATGGGTAGCTGTTCAGAAACACCCTTGATTCTGAGCAGACAGAGCTAAACGGATCTCAACAGCATGTTGCAGCAGGGCTGAAAATGTGTTACATAATACAATAGGACCCTGGTTAATTTGCCGTCTGGCAGCTGATGGCTTAAGTAGCGTAGTGTAGAATTGGGATGAAGTAGAGTGAGGTTATTCACTGTTAAGGTAACAATGATGTCATTAAAAAAAGCAGACTATTAATCCATGAATTCTATAAAACTTTGATTATTACATTTTTGCAATATCATTTGTAAAAATCCATTTATTGCTTCATGGTCATATGCTCACTTGAGCCCATTAGAATAAATATATTACATAATGATGTACTGCACACTGACTGAGCACTTTATTAGCGGGACCTGCTCATTCAAGCAATTATCCAATCGACTAATCATGTTGCTCGGTGGATAATGTCAAGGAGGTACAGGTTAATAGCATCAGTTAACGTTCATATCAACCATCAGAATGTGGAAAATGGGATATCAGTGTCTTTCATTATGGCATGGTCATTGGTGCCAGATGGGCTAGTTTGAGTATAAAATATATATTATTTACAGTTTAAATAATTACTCTTTACTAACATGGTGAGCAGAAAGCCTGTTGAACCTTCAGTCAGAGCGCTGACAACAGCAGGTTACTTTCCATCCAGTTGAGAACAGGAATCTGAGGCGGGGGTTAATACAGGCTCACTGACACTGGACAGTTAAACATTAAAGGAACATTGTCTGGTCTGATGAATATTAACTTCGGCTGGGATTGGAATTTGGCATGAACAGCATATATCCTTAAATCCAACCTCTGTTATGTCAACATCCCAGAGTGGTGACTGTATTGTAATACACTGAGGAGTGCTTTTTGGCACATATTGGGCACCTAGAAACCATTCAAGCATAATTTAAATGCCACAGCCACTTTAAGAATTCTACTTGACCACATGTCTCACTTTCTGGTAAGAGTTTATCCCTGTAATATTGGCTAATTTTAGCATCACAATGCAACAGGTCACAAAGCACAAGCTGTTTGTAACTGTTTCCATGAACAGCACAATAAGTTCAGTGTTCTGCAGTAGTCTGCCTGGTTGCCAAATCTGAATCTAATAGACTCCCTTGAACATGAGATATTGCAGCATGAACATGCAGCTGGCAAATCGACAGTAATGATTCAATGATGTCAATATGGACAAAAATCATAAAGGAATGTTTTCTGAAAATCTTGTGGAATAATTGTGATGGGTCTAAAGGCAAAAAGAGGCCCATTCAGTATTACTTTTGTTTTCCTTATAAAGTGGTCCCATGAGTGTATATTGTGTGGAGAGAACTGCTAACCTAGTTACGGTTTTGAGTAACACTCTAAAAACACTATTGACCCACCTTTGACTTTTCAGCAATTTGTAGTGTTAGCATATGGAAAAGAAATGGAGGTACTAGGTATTTGAACTGAAATTATATTAATCCACACAAAATACTGCATAATATGAAGTGAGAGGAAACAATGTGGTTTGAACCTTTTTTCCCAAATAAAACATAAAAAATGTGATTGTATAATTATTCACCCCCTATTTTGAATCCCTTAAATCATGTCTGGTAAAACCATTGCCACCAGAAATCAAATAAGTAGATCAATGCAATCAAATGTCACAAAAGTGTCACAAACAGAATATGGCACATTCGTGACTCTGCCTAGAGAAGGCAATCCAGAAAAAATCTGTGGGAAGGCATTAGTCAGCGAACCAATAGGTCAAGGGTAACTCTGTAGGAGAAGCAGAGATTGACAGCGCACATGGAAGAAGTTCACACGAGAAGTTGGATAATAGCCTGGACACTCAGAAAAGATGGATTTTATGTGTTTTATGTGAGTGGTGAGCCCTATAAATATCAGTGTGCAAAAAAGGCATTTTGAAGCCGCAGCAAAGATGTAGAGGAAGATCTGATATAAAGAGATCCTCAAAAATGTGAAAAAAAAATTGCCTATATTTGATGAAACCATACATTTCTCATCAAAAGAACACCATCCCAACAGTATGCTTTTGTCTATAGGGATTGGAAAATTTGTCAAGAGTTATGGAACGATGAATGGACCCAAATACAAGGCAATTATAAGAAGAAAACCTGTTCCAATCTGCAATTTACTCAAGTCTGGGTTTGAGGTTCAACAGGACAGTGAACCCTATGAATGTCTAAGATACACTGGAGTGGTTCAAAATCATGAACTTAAAAGTGTTAAAAAGGTCCAGCCAACTCCCAGAACTCAGTCAATTATCAAAAAAACAAAACGAAACTGATGAACAAACGAATAATAAATAACATTTCCCATCAAATCTGACAGAGCTCAAAGAGTTAAGAGAAATAACAGAACACAAATCTGATAGGATTGCAAACAAAAAAGTGTTGGAAAAAGAGAGGAATGAAATTCAGGGGTGGATGAGAAAATGTATCAAAGTGTAAAAAAAAAAAGGATTATGTAAGACACTAAGTAATAATTAGTGGCTCAGTATTAGACTTCTTATCTGCCCTGGGGTCGAGTTTGATACCCAGACACTGGGGCTGCAGGGCACCTTCGGTCTCAAGTACCTTTCGTTCCACCTGACATACATTTTAGTGATTGACCTTAACTGTGTTGCCAGCACAGATCTGTGACACCTGGGTTTTAAGGGGGTGTAACCTAACCTGCATGTCTTTGGACTGTGGTTGGAAACTGGTGTACCTGGAGGAAACCTTTGGAAATTGGCAGATTCATTCCAATGTGCATGTTGGATGGTCTAAAGTGGCAGTGAGTTGAAAGAACAATAAGAACAACTGTCTGCACATCTGCATAAAAGCTATTTCACTTCCCTTGGAAATTTACAGTTCATGATACTTAGTTACATTTGATCAGCCTGTATTTTTTTCAGAAATATCCAGAAACAAATTAGTAACTTCAGATTAGGATCTCATTTTAGCAAGATGCCAGAAGACACCGTGATGTGTCTAATTACATTAACATAAAGTCAGTATTTCTAATGTGCTTAAATACCCAGTTGATGCAGTATATGGAAAATCCTACACTACTATTTATTACTGTTAGCACCATCCTGGGCTGAACAGCGACCGCTCAGATCCACCAATAGGAAACATGCGCGAGATCAGGCTCCATCTGCAAACGCTGTTCGTTCCCTACATGAGTGCACTACACGAGTGCGGAAATAACGGCGTCGGCGCCATAATTAGTGCACTTCACATTTTATAGCAAGTCATTTGGAATTCGGCCACGGACCAGCCTGCAGCTTCACAGTTTATCCTCAACACGGAGACCACGAACATCATTTACAAGCAGCAATAGATCGCGCAGTGTAAAATAAATCTCACATCCGGACAGGATCTTGTCTAGGAAACGACTGAGATGGTTAGACATCGGGTTTAAAAGTGATCTGTTAATATGGATGCCGTGTCTCTCTGTGATGAGCTCTGTGTGATGAGTGAATTAAATCAGACCAAGGCAGAGGGACCTGCTCCAAGGTAGGCGACGGGTTTCTGCCTTTATATTAGATTGTTTATTGAGCTTCTAGAGGTTTATTGAGCTTCTAGAGATAAATACTTCAAGCTGCGGGAAATACGTAAACACTACCATTTATTATTACTTTACTACCAAACATGCAGCTGCAGTAGCCTATGGACTGAGAAATAAATAAGCTCCTAAGATCTGACTGGTGTTAGATAATATGATGATTGCTTATCAGTCTAAACAATTCTGAACATGGATAGCAATAACAAATCATAATGAAATCTAGCCGACGAGTATGAAGTGCAGATCTGAGAATATAAGTACCTTTAAGTTAGCTTACAAAATAAAATAAAATAAAATAAAATAAAATTCAGTCGACAACTCTTGAAATATTCATTTAAATGGAGCTGGACTCATATCAATAATGTAAATCTTTATTTCAGGACAGTTTTATTATGCATGCTGCAACAGTGCACTGTCCATGGGATGTATCCATAAAATTGTAAATGCAATTTTAAAGTCATTAATTAGCACAGTCAAAAATGATTTTGGCCTTGAGTTTTACATGTTGATATTACGTCTATTTTACTAAAATTAAGTCTTGTAAATGTTTATGGATTTAACCTGAACATAGCAATTTTTAACCATTGTTTGTTTTTGTTAAATGTACATATTTTACTTGACTGGAAATTCTTTCCTTAATTTAAATATGGTGACATGAATAAAAAAATAAAAAAAAGAAGAAAGAAAAATGAAGAAATTTTTATAATTAGCTGAACTTTATTCCCCACAAAAAATAATGTTTAAATCAAAGCTGCACAATTTGATTTAAAACAAACAAACAAAAAAAGATCTCACTGAGATCCTTTTGAGACATATTGCAATTGCTATTTGAACCGCAATATTTAACTATTAAATTTACTGTTTTGTCTTCAAACCTATTCATCTGACCTAATGGTATTTATTTATCACCTCAAAATTATTATTGTTTTATTTATCTATTCATTTTTTATTTCTTTATTATTTATATTTTACTTAAATACTTAAATTACTGACAAACTCTATATAAATTCCCACCTGTGTGTATATTACCTGTAATAAACTGCAGTCCTTTGTAATCAAACCACTGCACTTTTGTGCGACAAATGGCATTTAGAGAAAAACTTCATAGGCTATTGTACAGTTTAGACCGTGAAAAAAAACACTACATTTATAGTATTCCCAGACACACTTATCCAGAGCAGCCTACATATTTTTTGCATTATACACCTGAGCAGTTGAGGGCCCAACAATGGCAACTTGATGGTGATGGGGTTTGAACTTGGGATCTTCCAACCCATAGTCCAATGTCTTAACCACTGAGCTACCCCTGCCCACTAGTGCTGATCAAAAGATACACAAAACACTTGTGACTAAGTGTTAACTCATTACCATATATGGACATTGATGTACAGTACAATTTACATAAGTACAATTGTTCATTACACTCACTGCAATATAATTATTCTTGGAAATAAGACTTACATGACCATGACTGTTCTTGCACTATCAAAAATATTTGTTTTTGGCTTGACAAGCTGCTATAATATAAATGCTAAATCTGCAATTTTATTACAATTTAGACAATACAATAGCAATGAAGTATGACTACTGTATATGATAGTAATACAATAACAATCAATAAGATTTATTAGTAGGTTTTGACATAAAACTAATTTGAAGTTTTCATGGTAATGTGTTGGTAATGTGGTGAATGGGGTGTTCAGCACTGCATATCAAATATTCTACCATGCTGTGAAACCTCAAGTGAATACATTGTGTGAATTAAAGTGTTCCACTTCATCGTCACAGCAAATTATATATTCAGATTGTTTTCTTTTCCAATTCCCTTTCCATTCTTCTCCCCGCCTGAATAACATGCAGTTTGAAATTAAAAGTGTGCTTGACCATTAAAGTGAGTGTTTTGCTTAATGCATTAACATATGTATAACAACTAGCTTTTTTTCCCCCCATTTTACTAGAGTGAGCAGTTTAGCTTCAGCTGAGTAAACTGCAGCATTACTGTTCCCTTTCATGTGATAGTGATAAATGACATGAAGTGGTTAGAGAAAGGAGAGGTGCTAAGCAGATGGCGAGAGGACGACTCTTCAGCACTGGTGGACAGGCTCCAGCAGTCACTGCAATGATTCATGTTTGAGCATGACTCTCGTAGGAGAAGTCTTGTCTCCGTTTGCAAGCGTGAGGCACCCACCTGGGCG
The DNA here is from genome assembly GCA_030014305.1 of Clarias laeviceps. Lineage (NCBI taxonomy): Eukaryota > Metazoa > Chordata > Actinopteri > Siluriformes > Clariidae > Clarias > Clarias laeviceps. Next base: position 19,636,117 of record JAQMYJ010000005.1, read on the forward strand.
CTTCTGTCTAAACCTTTGATTTGTTCATCTAAGGACTTCGTGCTACATTTGTATTTGGTCCTGTTTAGGTTTCAAAAGGGGCTGCTCACATCCTGGTCGAATAGAAAAAAATGTCTCAAGCTGTTTCAATAAAACAAACAGGAAGATTAGGCTTATTAAAAATAATGAAATCAGGATTAACTGTGGGTTCATTAGGTATCCATACTTTTTAAGCATGTTTTTCTTGAATGCTGAATGGGAAATATACTTTTAAGGATAAAGAATTATATTGTGTCAGGAGCTGACATTTTCCACTTATTAGGTTCTCTGGGTATAAGAATCATTACTCACTTGCTACTATGAGTTACTTAGTAGCTACTGCACAGTGAACCTAATAAAAAAGGTACATGTGTCTTTACACAAGGAATATAAGATTTAATGTAAAATTGTCATCTAATGCAGTTTTGAAGACCAGCTTTCTAGACTGTGGGGTGTTCAGGCCTCTCTTACTCTTTGTCTGTAGCAGCACTGCAGTAGCGTATATTCCACCGAGCCGCTGCTTTAACTGCCACGCAACATCAAGCCTCCTCGCTATTGTCGTCTCCACCAAAAGCAGAAATCATGCTCATGCTGAGTTAGGCGCATGTGTGGTGGGTGCAGCGCTGTGGGATGCTGCTTTCAGACATGCAGCCTAATTGTGGCAATACCAGATTAGTAATGTTGGAGAAAAATGTTGTAGCAATTTAATACACCACTAGACTTGTAAAGATCAAACCCATCACCTGGTTTCTCATATCTAAGTATTCTAATGGCATTGATTCTCTCAGATATGCTATAAGTGGTGTTCAAAAGTGTGGTCCATGATGCATAGCCAGGTTGTCCATGATATTTCTATTTTCTTATAGTGATGAAACTAATAATAATAATAATAATAATAATAATATCAAATGATTATATTTCTTTTAATAAGTATTCAGTGAATGGTCAATGGAATTAAGCTGAGTTTAGTCAAATTCTCAATAATAATAATAAAAAACAAGTATGCATACACAGTATATTATCTTGAAATATACAGTATACTTGAATGTAAGTGGAACGTTCAGGAATGTCTCCTATATATTAAATAATGAAAATATTATTCTACATGCTTTAATAATTTGCCTATTATTTAAATTTGTTACAAGATTGTGCATTATGTAAGAACTGTGGACATATGTAGAACTGAACTCCTGTTCTGTAAAAGTAGTAGTCCTATATTAGTCCTAAACTCCTATTTTGGGTTTTAGAATAATGAAATTTGAGGTATATTTAGAATAGTGAAATTTCATCCATGAGATCTTCTTGTATTTTAGGGCACAGGGTTCATCATAGACCAATAGTGTCTCATAACAGAGAAACATGACTCCAGGCTTTTTCCAATTACATGTATTACTAGAGAGGTTCACAAGTGCAGTGATTTTTCATAGGAGACAATTAGTGTGTAAAAAAAAGTGTTTTAGTGCCATGTGTAATGTGGAGGAAATAATCCATGACTTGGGGTTACTCTTAGACACAGTGATTTGCCAACAATTAATACAAAATAAAATATAATTTAAAATGAATGATTATGTTTTAAAATGATGAAAACACACACAGTTTTTTAACCTTTTAGAATTGTGGAACAAGATCCTGTTGTCCTGGGTTTTAATGATCACTTATGCTATTGCAGCTGTGAACAGTTGTTTTCTTACCAGCCTCGTCATTATTACAGAAACCAGAAAATTTACTGTAAGGCTCCCTGACCTGAAAACATTTAAAATAACCCTCTCTTTACAGAAATGTTGACTTGATCGATGTTAATATTTTTTCTTTGTTAAATAACAGTATACTTTTGCATCCACTTATTAATAGCCTTAAATTGTGTAAAGTCTCTGTGATGTAATACGCTGTGAATTACTTGTTACTATAGACACGATGAATTTATAAAATGTGTGTGTTAATTATAAACCTGTGAACAGCAGCGCCTTAAAAGGTGTTTAATCAGCACCTTATGACCAAGAAGATCTGAGAATCCAAGAGCAAGCTAGTATTACATACATTGCCTGGCCAAAAAAAAACACACACCACATTTAAGATTCAAATTGTTGGCCTGCATCAAGTAGACATTGGAATTTAATGATATTTTGGTTAAAAACTGATTTATGAATTACCTATTAGCTGCTTGTTAACAAATGTATTTCCACATGGTTTAGGATTAAATAGCAGTGTTGCTATAAGAAAATCACTTGTTAGTGAGGGTGGATGAGTCCAGATTTAAGATTGAGGAGTAGTGATGGGTCTGTTTATCATAATATGTCCTGAGCTGCATTGTAATGTTTTCATTACTGGAACTATAGCCAAAATGTGTGTGTGTGTGTGTATGTAGATGTGTTGAGTTACTGTTTATTGAAAATGTAACATTTTATTTTATTTCTGATCAAAAGAACGAAATGAACTAAATGACTCAAAAAAAGATTTGTTTATCTTGATGAACAAGATACAAAGAACCGAGTCACTGAAATGAGTCAAACTTCCCATCACTAGTAGTGTGTCAGGGTAAAAAGGGAGGCGTATGAAGCAATGCACACTGCCAACTGTACAAGCCTCTGGAGGCAGTGTTACAATCTGAGTTTGCTTTGGTTGCTCAGGTCTAGGACCTGGTCATTCAGTACATTCAGATCATCAGATGACTTCACTTTATTGCACGTTATATATGAAATCAGCTGATGACCTGAATGTACTGAATGACCAGGTTATCACCTCTTCTTCTTTTTTTTTTTTTTATCTGTTTGATCACGGAAATATTCCTGCACTCTAATTGTGAAAAAGTGGTTTTGGGTGGATGAGGAATGAGTTTCACACATGAAATGGCCACCACATTGCAAGGCATAATCAAAACTCAATGCGGTCGAGCGAGATATTAGTGCGACATTTTTCCCCCGGTCAGGCAGTATAGTATTACACAAGTCAGTTTCTTACTCTGAAACTGGCTTCTCCGATTTATTAGGGAATTTGGTGTAATAATGCTATATTTTATCATGTCAGGTTTAGCAGAGCAAGAGCTTTCTTAAGATTCTGACAAATCAATGCAATCATTGTCTCAGCTATATAAAATGACCAATAACAAAATTGCTGCAGAGCTGTCAGATCACCTTATACCAGTGTACTGTTCCATGGCCAAAGTACACACACACACACACACACACACACAGTTGGTATTGGCAACAAAAAAGGCAGCACAATAAGGTGCCTCGCTGAGGGAAAAAAAAGAAAAGATGTGCAGCCAGATGGATCGGAGGAGAATTTGTAGAATATGATTAAGACAAACAAGTAGACACAGGGAATACAGCAGATTACATTTAGATGTAGTCATATTGAAGTGACTAGTTCAGCAAAGTGCACCGAGGCAAGGCTTGATACTGAAATAACTGTCAGGAAAAGATATCATTTCGCTGAAATTAGAATAATTTGTTCCTTGGTTAGTTTTCGCTTGAAAATACGCAAATTACACGCCGATCAAACATAACCTTAAAACCACTGACAAGTGAAGTGAATAGCAATGAGTATGAGACACAGCAAGTTCAAGTTTCAAAATTCATATGTTGGAAGCAGAAAAAATATGTAAATTTATGCATTTAAAGGGACTTTGATAAGGGCCAAATTGTAATGGCTAGATAACCGGTTAGTACCTACTAAGGTGTTCAAGGAGGGACAACCAATGGACCAGCGACAGGGTCCTGGGAGCCAAATGCTCACTGGTCTTAATGGGGGAAAAAAGTTTTTTTCGTGTCTGGTCCAATCTCACAGAAAGGAGCAGAAATTGCAGAAAACGTTAACACCAGCTATAATAGAAAGGTATCAGAACACTCTGTGCATTACAGTGCATTGTATGGAGCTGTAGCTGCTGACTGGTCTACATGCCCATGATGACTCCTGTCCATAGCAGGAAGCACCTCCAATGGGCATGTGAGCATCAGACCTGGACCACGGAGCAGTTGAAGAAATTGCCCGGGTCTGATGAATAATGTTTCTTTTAGATCATGTGGAGGGCATGTACATGTGTGTAGCTTAGCTGGGGAAGAGATGGCACCAGAATGCACTATGGGAAGAAAGCAAGGCTGGGGAGGCAGTGTGATACTTTGGGCTATGTTCTACTGAGAAACATTGGGGCCTGGCATTTATGTGGTTGTCACTTTGACACCATACCACCAACCTAAATGTTGCTGCCTACAACATACAGCCCTTGGCAACAGTATTCCCAAATGGTTGTAGTCTCTTTAAGCAGGACAATGTGACTGGCTACATTGCAAAAATTATTCAAGAGCGGTTTGAGGAACATAAAGAGTTCATGATGTTGCAGTTGACATGGCCTCCAAATTTACCCAGATTTCAACCTGTGGAATATGCTGGACAAACAAGTAAAAAAAAAAAAGAGTGGGAAGCCCCACTCTTGCAACTTTGTTGTTGACATCTGATGTTTGGTGTTGATCTGCTGTTGACGTCTTTGTCCACAGCACACATTACAATATTATACAGGTAGTTTGAGTATTATAGCTAATTGGTGTGTGCATATGTATATGCATAAGCATATACACACACACTATATTTAGGAATATACTATGGCTGTAGCTATTGAATATTTTAGTAATCGAGTATTCTACCAAAAATGTAATCGATTAATCGAGTAATCAGATAAAATGTACTTTTGCTTAATTAAAACAGCAACATAAAATCTATAAGAGAAACAAAGATTAATTGCTTTTCTTTTTAGAAAAATCTACTTTTATTTTAAAAATGTATACAGCATTTTATCAAAAATAAACACTGTCATTATTCATAATACAAGGAATAGCTTAAAGTTGACTGAGATGAATTAAGTGCATTACAGTGCTATACATTCTTATTTTAAAGCCTTTTCTCAGATGCAAAAACAAAAAAAAAAGGTATTTCAAATGACTTTAAGTATCAAAAAAACTAAGGCACACATTAAAATAAATAATTATACAAAAACACTAAGTTGTGCAACTTAACTTTCAGAACTAAAAGTTCTCTTCTCTTGGCTGATATTTTTATCGCTCCCTTCCATTTAGCAGTCCGCAACAGAACGCTCCCTCAAATCAATACACAGCGAACTGTTTGCGTCTCCTTCCGTCTTTGTGGGTGACGTAAGCGCTGCTTCTTCGTTGGTGTTTACTGGCGGCTTGCACCCGGAAGCGCACGGTGTCACGCCAAACAAATAATTGCGCAAAAACATAACGCAAGCTTTTAAAATTAATTAAAAGCAGCTTCGAGGCAGAAGATTTTGCCTCGATCATTTTTTGTAATCGAATTACTCGAGGAATCGTTTCAGCCCTAGAATATACACATGGTGGGTGGGGTCTCCATGAATCAGACTTGTTTGTCCAGTGCATCACATGAGTGCTCAATCGGATTGAGATTTGGGAAGTTTGGAGGCTGGGTCGGTGACCTTTGGCTCTTTGCCTGTTGGTGCCCATATGTTGTGGCTTTGGTGCACTTAGTGTTCTAGTGTCTTTCTACTGTGTCCAGCATTGACTTTTTTCTGCAGTTTGTACTACATTGTACATTGGGTTTTCTGAGGGGTCGTACCAGACAGGCTAGCCTTTAATCGCCTTGGGCAATTGAAATCATTATGATTATAGTCACATTTGTACTGTACTATATGATTATTAGCCCATTTGTGCTAATTTCATGTTTAAAATAGTCTCCACTGGCAGAAAATATAGATAATTTAAATATAATTTTAGGCATTCATTGCTAAAAATAAGCAAAAGTTACTGCCAGTTGAATAAGGAAAAAAACATTAAGCTTGAAACTCATTAATAAAATGTCGAGATATAGGTTTAAGATGGCATATTCATTTGGTTTACTGTAATTTTGAATTACATAAAGAATTATGTGAATACATAAAGAAAATTACTATATTCAATATAGTTAACATGCCATTTTTGTAAAAATAAACAATTTTGTAACAAATGTAAAAAAAATTTAAGGTTTCTATGATTCAACCTGAAAACAATTAGGATTTCAGAATGACTATTATTCAAGAATCTTGAGAAACGTGAAATTTAAATACATCATAGGCAATAATGTTAAAGAGTAATGTTTCTGACAAGCTGCAAAAGGTCAGCAGGCCTAAAAGTGTTTTGTAGTAGTAGTGTTTTTCTATTTTAGTAATGTCATGGTGACTGCACCTTGATTGTTGGGAAAGAATTCCAAGTGTAAATGCAGAAAATAAATCTTCAGTGACATAATGTATGTCATGGTTTTGTATGCTGTAAGAAGTTTATCAAGCGGCTGAACATAGTTTCGTACTCAGTAGTTGGCAAAAAAAAAAATTAGCAACATCCTTCAATGATCTTCCATGAACTGATCTTCGAAACGCTTGTCATTGATGATAGATCTAATTTGTGGACAAAAGGAAATGGCTTCCCTAATCTAGACATCAGTTATTCAATTGTTTATCGCTTTCACAAAATTTTTAATCAGTCAATGTTTTATGAGAATCGGAGACAAACATATATACTCAGCAAAAAAAGAAACGTCCTCTGACTTTCAACTGTTTATACTTTCAGTAAACTTAATGTGTAAATATCTGTATGAACACTAAAAGAGTCAACACCATAAGACAAACTAAAAATGGTTCACAATGTGTCCCTGAATGAAGGGAGGCTCAAAATCAAAAGTAGCAGTCAGTATCTGGTGTGGCCACCAGCTGCT